>JBBPMV010000046.1:0-44738 GCA_038090495.1 Heimioporus retisporus | reverse complement strand
GTAAGATTGAGCAGGAATAAGCTAGAGTACATGAAACAATGTACATATTCAAGCTTATATACTGTGGAATGGAAAGTCATATAACATTATGAAACAACTATAACTATGTAAAGAATGTTCAAAAAGAACAAGAAGAAAAGATAAAAAAGGATAACTATATGTGATGAACATGTTGCATATTCCAGAACACTCTAAAAGAACAAAAGCATTAGGCTGAGCCAATGTGAATAAGCAAGGATAACAAAAGAAAACAGTGGAGGTGAGTTGTAACAGTTGGCATAAGAAAATACTAGGATATCTCCTATGATTACCATAGTATACAAGTCATCTGCATTACAGCTTACATATCTGACAGGATGCCTGGAAGTGGCTTTGACTATCACAGACATCCTAGGTTGCATCTGAGAGGATGGATAACAAGCTTGCCTAGTCATCTGTCTCTTCATGATATGTAGTTATATTGTTTTCATTTAATGGTTCATTATTATCTTCAATTGTACATCCTAGGCCACATGGATTTCTGAATCACAACCTAATCATCATATTAAAAACCATATATTAAAAATATGAAACATATGTTATAATACATATAGAGGCCATTTGACAAATTCTCAAAGATTATGTCAGTGATGAATGTTGAGGCCCAGTGAGAGTTGACTATGTTTGGATCTGAAAAAATATGTTGATTTATGTTATATTATGTACCAACATACCATAGCATATTCTACATGTAGAATGAGACAAATAGTATACAATCCATCTATCACAGATTGTCCAAATATGTTTCAATATGTTTAGTCATGCTTGAACCTATTCCAGCATATTTGATAGATCAGCCACATGATCAAGAAATCCAGTATGTGGTATGTTCATATATGTCCCTACATGTTTCTATGGTACTCATAACTGATCATATCTAAGCATATCTTGTATATACAGACATGCCAGTATGTGCTTAGATATATGGTCAGCTTGTTGGTTACATCCAAGCATATTTCATATGCAAAGATATGTCCATTTCTGTTCATATTTCATTTGTGCTCACACCTGTTTATTTATGATACCATATGTTACTTGTGTGTAAAACTATGTATGAATGGTATTGTATCATCTGCCATTGCCTCATCTCTGTGCTTGCACTAAGGTAAAACTGGAAGAAATGGAATGGGGAATGGTGGGACCAAATTGATGGAATGTGTGATTGGTGGGAATAGTGGGATTGAATGGATGCAATGTGCAATTTGTCAATGCAAGGATGCTAATACAACTTGCTGTTTGCAATGTTCTTGCTTGTCCATCCTTTGAATGCAACCTAGAAGTAATATTAGTGTAGTTTTTAGACAAACATACACTTATGATCTCTTTTACTTTGTCTTTGTATGCCTACAATAGCAACACATCAATTATAATGAGTCCAAATATGTGAGCAAATTATACCTTTTTCTGGTCATCATTTAATCCTGTCCAATATTCCTCAAACTTGTCTCTGGTACCACTCATGCTCACCTGCTTCAACCATCATCGAGTGCATAGATTACTGTTGAAATGGATCCTAGATTACTAAATGAGAGCATAGAATATGTATTACATACCATGGAGTCTGTTCTGACAAGATTCACATTTTATCCTCTGTCTTCTTGACCTTATTGACTGTTTTACATGTTGTAGTTTTTTCAAATGGTGGGGGAGGTGGAAGCTTGGGAATCTCAATGTTTGCAGCCATTAACAAGTCCTTTGAACTAACACAATGTCAATCTGCAATAGTGAATAAATATAGTTGTGATCATGACAGCAGTAAGTCAGTCATCCCAAGACACATTCCTGATGGACTAGGGATTGCTAAACTCTGTCATCAAAATCATACTACTTATTTTGGCACAAGAATTTGCAGGTTGCTTACCTAAGTCTGCAAGAGAAATACCTGATTGTGATAGCATGCAAAATTGCCTCTTAACTTGACCAGGCAATAACTGGATCTCCCTTGGGACCATGGCAACAACACTAAGAATTTTCTTGACATTGATTGTGAGAATGGTGTCTGTTGGGAGACATGCAGCAACAGTTTGTAAAGACAATTTGAGGACTTCTTCATCTGGAAGAGAGTATCTTTTCATAATAGTGACATTATGATACATTCTGCTATTTGATGTAGAGTCCAACAATACCTGAGTAAAGTACAAGACTTTACCAAACAAGACTTGCCCATGGTTTAAGAACTGCAAGCAAAATGAGTGAAAGTAGAACAAGGATGACACATAACTTGCTGAAATGTTGTGTGAAACTCAAAGCCTGTCATCTGATTTTAATGATTCTCTCCAAGTGGTTTGAGCAATTTGTCCATTTGGGAGCCTAAGCTGAGCCCATCACTTGAGATGCATGACTTTCTTATCATGTCCAAAGAAAGCACAGAGACTTCAATATGATCTGGTGGAGGAGTAAAAAAATAGCAATCATGTGTGCATAGAAGGACATAGCCATCACCAATATTGACTGCATCATCAGGGAGAGACTTTGGAGGTGATCCAAGTTCTGGCATAATGACAAGAAGAGCATTGACTTGGGAGCAATGTATTCCTCCATGAGACACATTGGCAAAGGGATTGGATGGTTGGTGCATTTCTTGCTTGAGATTTCCAATGGTTCTTTCCATTGTCCACTGTGCATAGCAAACTGGAGGCTCCTTGTGAAGGGTTTCCATTGCAAGATGGTTAACTTGATGTACACAAGGCTGAATAAAATGGATGCAAGATTCTTTATACTGGTAGTAAAGTTCTTCAAACTCACTCTCCCATTGCAAGAGTGAAGATTGAGCATCAACAAGTGATTGTAGCTTAATAGAATGCTGGGACATTATCTGAAATCCATGCACAAGCTTACAGTATTTGATAAAATAGTTATCTAGCAGAAGACCATACAGGGAAATGGGACCAAGGCCAAACATATGGAGCTGGAATTCCCAAGTCTTGAAACCAGAGTTGAGTTTGTTGGCAATATTGCAAGGTTGGATACCAAAAGACCCTGGAAGATATGCTCCAGCCTGATAAACAGATTCTCCATATCACTCCCATGTAGGAACATCAGCAAAAATATACAAACAGTCATATTTCTGGTCCCATCCAATGCCTGGCCAGTGGGTCATGACAGTGGTATGGCTGGCCTTGCATAGGTATGTAGTACTGAGTAATGGCCAGTGTGTTGGGATGCTAGTCCTGCTCTCACTGTCATGCTGCCACATCAGGTTCCAAGAGCTTCAGGCATGCAGTGCAATGAGTCAGGATGTTGGTTCCACTCTTGCTGTTGCCATTGTTGGATTTGGAGGGCTTGAGGCATGCAGCACAGTTTGTCAGGACATTGGTCCCACTTTCACTATTGTACTGCCACATTGTGTACTACCATTTTGGGTTCTGGAGGATTCAAGTGCCATGCAGTGCATCAGCATGTTGGTCCTGCTCTCATTGTGTTGCTGCCATGACATGTTTTAGGGGATTCTGGGTGATGTGCTGCATTTGGTTACCACAAGGTAAATTTCTTTGGCTTCAAATTTTGATACTGACTGCTTTCTAGTTTAAACCTGCAATGTCAAGCATTTGGCCACTTCTCCCACTTCCCCTTTTTGTATTTACTGCTTTTCATGTACCTTCATTGCTAGATTGAACTTGTCAAGGAGAGGGCCCCTCCAAGATGGTTTAATCTTAGCCTTTTTTAGTTACTCATTTTTACTTCATTTTTTGAGTTAGTTAATTATGCAAGCCCCTGCTATCTATGTGCATAGAGAATATACTATCAGATTGTTGAACCAAAAAAAGGTCACATAACCTAAAATTATTGAGTGGAAAAACATGTGATCTGTCAACTGGGCCAGCTGCCAAAGTGACTAAAAATTTATTTTCCCAACAACTACCATGGCTTATTTAGTGCCCAATGAGGGGATTTATGGCCACCTTGGGGAGCAAATGAAGGCTTTTCTCAAGAAAATAGCCCTTGGTAACATCATGAATGAAAGGAATGTCTCTTGGTCAAAGTTGCAAAAGCCTAGGTAAGTTTGGTTGCTACAGTGCCAAAATTCACTCTCAATGAGATTTTCAAAAATGAGGGCTCAGGAACAGCTGGAAACTCTAAGAGCAGAGGTAGACATAGCTTTGATACCACCTTCTGAGGGAATCTCTCTTCTGGAGATTTAATGGTGTGCCATGCTAATTATAGCAACATTTCTAAATCCTGGTAAGACTCTTATTGCCTAATATTTTGGGTTAATAGCAAAACAGTTAGATTACCATGGGACATAGACAGGTTTGCAAAGGCCAGTGATGAGGCCAGGGAAAGTCAGTATCCTGTGCTGGAGTTGGGGGAGCTCTCCAAATCAACCACTCTAGTGGATGTATATGGTAGAATAACAGCTTGGTACCTGCCAGGTAGTGTTATTCTGCCTAGAGGAGTAAGCATATTTGTTGAGTCATACCAAGAACTTATCAACATTACTTCTAGGATATATTGAATCATTACTTGCTCAAGCTAAGGCCTAGCCTGAAGAAATATACAAAAGAGGGAGGCACTTGGCAGAGTAAAGATTTCTCCAACTTGGATTGCTCTATTTTTGGACATGGAAAGCTGTCAATCTCTGTGGAAACATTTATGACTGGTCATACAGTAAGCATTATCTGACTGGATTGGCACCACCCCCTAATGATCAGCTCTTGCCATTCTAAAGAGGCCAAAGGATCCTTTGATTCCATCCAGGACTTTGAAAGACCAGCAGATATAGAATTGGTTGCAGGATACATCTCCATTGGAAGAACTGTTGGATGCTGTGCTACATATCATTCATTCCAATTTTTGGACTGCCACTCATAGAGCTTCTAAGCTTTACAAGGAACATATTCCTTTTGATCTTCCCTTCTGGCCTACATCCTTCACTGGTATGGATGTTATTGTTAACAGGCTGACCAAGAAGCACAGGGATACAGGAGGAGCCCTTTCCTTTTATGACATGCTTCTTAGTTTAGGAAGTTGTCAGGGTGGGTTCTTAACCCTGAATGATATTGAAGCAGAATTACATTATCCTCCAGGAACTGTAGTTTTTCTCATTGGGTACATTCTTGTCCATCAAGCCAAGCAGTGGAAGCAGGGTGAGAGAGTAGCAGTGATACATTACACCAAGGATCAGGTGCATCATTGGTGCAAGATTAAAAGGATTTCAATGCCAACTCAACAGGAGTGGCTAACTTCATATCATAGTTTGTAAAATTTGAAACATACATTATGGCAACATTTGATTTAGAGTTCTGTCAACAAAGACATGTTTGAAGCTCTGATTAGATTGGTAAATAATCAAATATATCCTGCTTGTCAAGCACTCAAATAGTGATTAGAAATATTAAGGCTTGTGTTGCTTTCCAAGACTTGAATTTAACCATCAGGTAAAGTGTCATTTGGACAAGATACCATTTATGTTATTGTTCTCAAATGCCCTCAACAGCCTACAAGACATGGTGAGGATATTGATGCCCATCCATGTATAGAGCATTCCCTTTAATAAATACCAAGGATTGTGCATTACAAGCACAAAATTTCAGCATTTCCCATTGAACTCATTATCCAAATTTAAGGTCAGCTTGGTTGGCTGTCAGTTAGCTCCATTGGGCTGCCAGTTCCTGAAAAGCTTTGTGGATCCACCATCTTGGAAAAATGAAATGAACACTAAGCCTGCAGAAAGGTTGGAGAGCTGCCTGATTCCAAGGGTCTATGTTTTGTTTTTGTTTTTTGAAGGAAACCAATTATGTCTGGTCATCACAGGACTAAGAGAGTCAGGTATGCTGTTCATCAGGCAGGTCCCTCCAATCAATTTGCAAGATCTGGACAAATGGTTGTATGGACTCCTAAAAAATCTTCCTGAGGAAAAACAGTCTATGAAGAAGTTGATGCTGAACCTTACTGTAGATTTTTAAGTGAAGGAAGCAAAACCCCTAGGAGAAAGCAACCCAACACTCCTGGGAGTCCTAGTCAACCCTTAACTTTTGCAGAGGTTCCAATATGAGAAGATAATATACAAGCAGTAGATGATGAAGAGGTGCAGCATATGTATAGGAGAACAAAGGTCTGCAACATTAGACTTAACAATTATTGTCCAAATGATCACTAAACCTATGGAATATAGTCCCAGCATGACTTCCTATTGGATTGGATTCCTTGGAGATCAATATACCTGGCTACAATGTTGGAAGATGAAGCTAGAGTTGGTGCAGGAAACTGTCAGACCTGCCTTGTGCTTGAGGGAGAGATTTGTTGTCTTTCTTGTCATGGAAACAAAGTCTGGTGCTCTTCCTGTGCTGTCAAGTCCCACAGTACCCTCCCATTTCACAAACTGCAAAGATGGACAGGCAGTCTTTATCAAGAGGTATCCCTTCAAAATCTGGGGTTTGCTTTAAACCTTGGACTTCATGGAGAGCCATACCCCAACAGTTCACTTGAAAATGGATTATCTGAGTGCACTATAGTGGACTCTGCAGGAATCTTTACTCATCAAGTCCTTTGGTGCCACTGTAATGGAATGGGAGTCCAAGATAGGCATTTGCAATTACTTCAAGCATGACTTTTTCCTTCCTCTATCATGTGACCCAGACAGCCTTTACCTTTAATGTGCTGGATCACTTTCACACTGATTCTCTGGAATGCAAGACTTCTGCCATGAGTTTTTATCAAAAAATCAAAAGGATCAGCAACAATGCATTTCCAGATGCTTCGCCAGTAAGTATATTGCTATTCCTATTTTATTTGCTTGATAAAAATATCTTAGAACTGGTACTGGGAGCTGATGCAGGTTTCTAAAGTCTGGAGAGAACTTATGAACAGAAAACAAGCAGGATTTGGTTATGAGGTGGAAAAAGAGCATAGAAAAGTCAATCTAGTCCTCTTCTGTGCTGCTTGTCCTCCACCTGATATCAATCTCCTCAGAGATTGGAAGGAAAGATATAATAGGTTTTTTTTTTCTCTTATGACTATGAATTGCTGTAATCCTCCAACCTAGGAATGCTTTTGCTATGCAGTATGTAGTAGACAGAAACTTCACAGTGCAACATATGAACATGAAGAAAGGAAAAGAAGATGTTTCCATTTCAAATGGATTGGAATATATGATTGAAGAGAAGGCCTATGAGCTGCATGTAAAAACTGCTTTGGAAACAAAAGAGGTGAAATTTTCTGGATATTCTTTAGCTTATGTTGTTTAGCTCTCAAATAAATCTACATGTCAGAATCATAGAGCTGTTAATGCTGCAAATATGCCAAGATCAAATCTCTGAGCCACTGGGGTAAGGGCCACTGCTTGTGCATGTCATGGCTGCTTTGTTCCTCATTCTGTAGTGGACGTCTACAAGGGTGAACAGTAAGTGCTATATATTTGCTACTTTTTAACAGCAGCTTATGAATTTGTGGGTAGACAAAAGAATATTGATTATTTCATTTATCAGGCCATTTCATATGCCTCAGAGGAAATTGCAAACACTGTCATCATCTTTGATGTGGCTTGCCAGTGGTGTAAAAAATTCCAAAGCTGCATGGCATCATATCCACACTTGACATTGCCAGAAAACAAGAAAATAATTCCTGCAGTGAGAAATTTAATTTAAGTGCTCACAAACCTAACTGCTTTGCCCACTACAGTCTTATGTTCATTAAGGACATGGGACACATTTATGGGGAAATACTGGAGACACTATGGTCATCATTCAACAAAATCTCCTCTAGTGCAAGATCCATGACATTGGTACATAGGCAGGAGCTTTATGATAACCACATGAGGGACTCTAATTGTAAAAAACTAGTGGGCCTGGGTTAGTAAATTTATCTTTGATTAAATCTAATAAGTTAATATGAATTGCAGTATAATCTTGATACAGAAAGTATAAGGCTGCTATGAATGGAATTGAGGCAACAAAAGCTTTGTTTGAAGAATTGAGTCAAGCCTTGGATTCTTTGATACTCTCAAGCTGGCAAAAAGAGGCTGAACTGGCAGATAGAGAAAGAGGGGAGGCATTGGATATTTATAACTTGAAAATGGACAAAGGTCTGGTAAGTTTACATTTGATTTGTCTTTTGGCTTGAAAGATTCTAATTGGAAGTTTTTTCAAGCACCAACAATCATTGAAATACACCTTGATCTTGCATCCAACCACCAGGAATGCTGTCTCCAAGCAGTCTATATCTTGGTTAGTCATGGGAATTAGCATTGAGGATACTCAGTGAGTTATGCTGATAATGCATACATTTGCACTGAATGTCTGAATATAGGGATGCTTTGAGGGCAGAAATATGCTGCTTTTCAAATAACCCAACTGCTTCACAAAAGATTGGCATAGCTCAAAAGCATCAGACATTGGGTAGCAAAATTCAGAAGTTCATTGAGGTGGTTGAGAACCTAGGCAATCTTGGTGATCTTCAGCAACCTTTGCAAGACCCATCAGATGATCCTTGTTTTGCCAGGAAGAGAATGGCAACTTCATGAATCTGTGGAACAAGGAAATGTTCTGGAAAAACTTGGATGATGATGATGAAAGTGTGGAAATCCTTATGGAAGATTATAATGGGGATGAAGATCCAGAAGTAACTGCATTGGTTCTCCCTTCAACAATTGGAGTGTTGGCATGTGCAGAAATGGCATGGGATCATTTGGTTGAGAAGAAGAGACAATTTTGGGTTGGTCAAATTAATGACAGCTTGGAGAATCTCAGAACACACCTTTGGCACAAGGCTGTGATATACAGGTTGAATCATCAAAGTTCCCATTTGGTCCAAACCAGCACAAGATCCAAGCAAGAAATATATTGGCTAACTTTGAAGATTAGTGGAGATGTATGAAGATATCATTGAGCAAGGAGGGCTCTCATCCAGCTAGAGGCATCCAAAACATTTTTGGACAAATATCCTATGATTTCCAAAAATGATCTAACTATCAACAAGGATATAATGGAGGAAAACTATTTAGGACAAAGTTTAGATGTTTTGCCATGGTTTGGAAAAAAATAGGAAGTATCCAGGGAGTTGCAAACCCATGGATGGATAAGTGTAGATTTTGTTCTGATTTTAGAGTTGAAAGGAATGATAAAACCTAATAATTTAGTTTATCAAGTCAATTGGCTGAAAGCAAGGGCAAGGTTCCTAAGATGGATGGGGAAATTGGAATGGGTGAAGAATGAGATGCTTTGGACTACTTTATGATTTGAGCACCAAAGGAATCTGTGGGAAAAGAGGGGGAGTGAATCCATTAATCCAGGGCAACAGGCATATGCAGCAAAACAGAGTAAGTTATGGAAGAAGTTTAAACAGAGTGCTGATAATAATTTTGCTGCCTGTGTATGAGTTGGCTTAATTCAAAGACCTCCTTTCTTGTAAATAGGGTGAACTACAATATTGTCTGCCAGGAATGCTCATCATGGAGATATGACTTAGACACTCCACCAGCACCTATCTTGGCTAGGGGATCTACTCCATGAATAAATTGGTATAAGCTATAGTATTGTAGTTTGACAAGGATGCTTGCCTAATTCAACATTATTTTGTTTTCTAGGAGGAACTGGCTGTAACAGATAATGAAATTGATACCCAGCTAGCACCTTGTATACATCACCCCCTCAAGGGCCAGCCAGGGTATCCACTCCATAAACAGGTTGGTAAGCTACAATATATGGTGGTTTGGCAAGGATGCTCACCTGATTCAACATATTATATCTTCTGGGAAGAAACCTGGCCATAGAGATATGAGATAGATCCCTGGCCAGCATCTGTCCTGCACCTCCTTCCCTAGGGTCAGCCAGGGTATCAGCCCTATAAATAGGTTGATGGGCTACAATATATTTTAGTTTGACATGGATGCTATCCTGATCCAATGTTATCATATTTCTTAGGAGAAGCTGGCTATGGCTGAGTTAGTGTGAGATTGAACCCAACCAGCATCTTGTATATGTCATCACCCCCCAAAGGGCTGGCCAGGGTATCCACTTCATAAATAAATTGGACAAGCTACAACATACTGTAGTTTGACAAGGATGCTCACCTAATTTAACATATTATGTCTTCCAGGAAGAAATCTGGCCATAGAGAGATGAGATAGATCCCTGGCTGGCACCTGCCCTGCATCTCCCTTCCCTAGGGCTGGCTGTGGTATTAGCTTTTTATATAGGTTGATGGGCTACAATATATTGTAGTTTGACATAGATGCTGACCTCATCCAACTTAATCATATTTCCTAGGAGAAGCTGGCTATAGCTGAAATAATATGAGATTAATACCTGGCTGGCACCTAATACTATCATCCCCCCCCCAAGGACAGGCCAGGGTATCCCTCTATAAATAAGTTGGTGAGCCACCATATACTGTCATTCAACAAGAATGCTGCCAACCTTATTCAACATTATGTTTCCTTGAAGAAGCTGATTATGACTGAGATGTGAGACAGATGCTCAGCCAGCATCTGTCTTGCATCACTACTCTATAAATAGACTGGTGAGCTATGATATACTGTAGTTTGACAAGAATATGACCTGACTCAACATACCATGTTTTCCAGGAGAAGCCTGGTCATAGAGATATGAGATAGATCCCTGGCTGGCACCTGCCATGTATTGTGCCCCTTACAAGGATCAGCCAGGGTATCTGCTCCATAAATAGATTAGTGAGCTACAATATATTGTAGTTTGACAAGGATGCTGGCCTGATTCAAAAAGACCATATCTTCTAGGAAAAGCTCACTTACATACAATATAGGTACTCCCCATAGTCATTGTTGCATGATTATATTTTTCTACTTTCTGGGTATTATTTACAGTATAATACATTGTTCAGTACCTCAGGTATTTAAAATCCATTGATTTGGATTGGTACCTGGGTTAGATCATCATCTAGCTAAATTGTAACCTCAACTTTATGGTAGCAAAAGATTCCAGATGGAGGGGATGTAAGAGGACCTTGAAGGTGAGCAATATGGACTTTGTCTGATATAGTATAGTATTATGTGAGGATGAAAATTAAAAGTGAATTTTGCTTACCACAAGTGGTCTGAAAATCAATAGTTGTGTAGTGACCAGAAATAACCACCTCATTGGCTGTAAGTAATTCAGCCAGGCTAAGGATCTTTATATTAGTGTGACCAGGGGAGAATAGAACTTGCTTACTTAGAATGATATGGCATTAGATCTTCCCTGTGGTAAAACCAACAAATATCAACCCAAATGTAAGGGTAAGGATATTAGCCATATGTCTAATACCAATATAAATGTTGATATCCTACCTGGTTTGATCTGGGATTCTCTACCTGAACCCCTTCCACTGTCCCCACCCAGTGACCAAGGGGATTCTTTTCAGAAACCTCTACACTATGAATAGTCACTCTAATGTACCAGGTTAGCATAGAAAGAGAAGGTTAAAAAGCACTTATGTGTCCCCAATGACCAATGAAATGTTCCCAGGTTCCAAGTCATTGCCTAAGAACTCAACTGTTCAATGGCCAATTCAATGGTTATTATTGGTAAGTCTATAGATACATATAATAAGGATACTTACCTTCAATTTCATCATAGCAGGCAAGAGACTCCAAGGATTCGGGTGGAAATGAGCTAGGAAGTTCCTAAAATTGCTCTTCAGTGAAGGGCAAAGTGAGCTTGAGGAATGGCCAGGGATAGATAGTGGACATAATAGAGAGACAAAGAGGTGGGTGGACAAGAGAAGTGCTGTGGAGATTGAAAGTGTTTAAGTGGTGGCCAGGAGCTGTCATGAATTGCATACCTGGCATTATATGTCATGTGGCAAATACTGGCCAGTTGGATCATGCCTTTTGTATATCCATTTTGAGACTGTGGGAATGGACCCAGCATGCCAGCACCCATTGTATCAGTGTATCAGCTGTGCATTTGCAAATTAGAAGTGTTTCATTATATACAATTAGGTATATTACCAAATCTATGTATCCGACCATACCTGAATATGTTGCTTGGCTTGACTGGTTTTATAGGGTTTTCCATAATTTGGTACAATTAGGTACATTACCAAATCTATATACCTGGTTGTACCTGAATATGTCTGCTCAGCCAGACTGGTTCTATATGTTTTCCACATGTGATACAATCAGAGGCATTATCAAATTTATGTACTCAGCTGTACCTGAATATGTTTGCTTGGCTGGACTGGTTCTACATGTTTTCTATATGTGGTACAAATAGGTACATTACCAAATATATGTACTTGGCTATACCTGAATATGTTTGCTCAACCAGACTGGTTCTACATGGTTTCTATATGTGGTACAATTAGGTAATTATCAAATTTATGTACTCAGCTGTACCTGAATATATTTGCTTGGCCAGACTGGTTCTACAAAGTTTTTCATAATTTGGTACAATTGGGTAATTACCAATCTCTATGTACCTGGCTTTAATATGCCAGCTCAGCCCAGACTGGTTCACAGGGCTTATCTTATTTGGTACAATTAGATATATCATCAAATGATTTAGTCACTATAAATTCTATCAGGCCAGCTGTACCAAATATACATATCGTTGGCCAGGGGTTGGATGGGACTAGTTTTACAATGGTTTGTACATTCAGGTAGAACTGGTTTTGCAACTCTGTGTGACTGAAGTATGTGTCTTTTTAATAATGAAAGGATGTTGACAAATCTTCTGTTTCTTCAGAGTAAAGAAGATGAGAGTGAGGTCAGGGATTGCAGATATTGATCACCCTTCAAGGTTGGTATTTGCTGTGACATGAATGTGGACAAATGACAGGGGGTAATCTGATTGTTGAAACTGAACAAGTAATGCTTGAAATTCAGTTACAGGTACCTCATGGATGGCACTTGGCATTTGGATAATAAGGAACTTCTGATCTGTCAGATATGTCAACCTGAATACAATTTAGTTTTTTTTAGTTGTGAAGAAAGTGAGATAACTTGTTTCAGGATTCTCATCAAGCCACATGACCATTCATAAATCAGGGAGGTAAGGGAAAGATATTTGTCCTGAGTCACACTAGACAATTCCTATAACACATAGATCATGATGCCATAGGGAATAAATCAACTAGTTTTTTTTCTGGCTCACAACCACTTACCTGGGCCTTGTTATCAAGCCCCCTTTCAAGGGCCTTGAGTATTCTCTTGACAAGAGCTATACAAACAGGTTAGGGTACATATAATATTGGCACATATTACTTACAAATAATACATTTGCAGCAATCATTTCATTGGCCTGAATGGTGCCTACATCTACAGTCTCTGACCACTGAGATTGTTGTGATGGTGGGCTGGGTGATGTGGAAGCTACTGTGGTGGCACCAGCTGTGGCTACTTTACTCACATCATTCCTGTATGGTTCTGAAACTAGGACTTTGCTTCATGATAGTCTGCTTTGTTGAGTGATTGCTAAATCTTTTGTAGGTGGAGAGGTCAGGGAATGAAGAGCAGGTTGCAATGGAGTCAGGTGACTAGGGGACCACAAAGGAATGTTTGCCTGGGGTGAGAGACCCTGGGATTGCAGCTAAGATCTAGATGCTAGTGAGTAGTCACAGAGGGGCAGGCTCTAAATACTAACCTGTTTAGCCTGGGGAGTAGGCAAGTAAATGAGAATAGTGCCAGCATAATAACTGTGGCTAGAAATTGCACTTGATACTGACATGTGGAGATTGGGAAGTCAGTATTGTGAAGACATACCTTATAATCAATATTGAGTGCTGCTGTAGCTACAGTGAGTCACTAATGACAATGGTAGGTCTTCTCCCATTGATCAAAGTAGGATCTAAGGGGGACTGGTCAAAGGTGACAAACATGTGAAATAGTGCTCCACTATCACATCAATGTTTCAGTGCAGAGTTCATTTCTGCCATATGTGAGCAGTAGCTTGTCCCTTCCATCCTGCAACACCTACAGTAACTGCTGACTGCCATTCAGGCCTCTCTCATGACCTGTGACTCTGAGGCTCTTGTTCCAATTTGTGTGGATGGCCAATTCAGGATGAAGGAGCTACTTGACTCTGGCACATATCATCTTTTATTCTATAAGGCCAGAATTAGCAAAGTAGCATGACCTCACAGGCCATGTCTACCAAGTGGTGAACATCTTTACAAACAGGTCATATGCAATTAAACTGGGACTGACCATCAATGGGTGCTCCTCTGTGGAGCATGAATATGAGATTTTCAAAGTACTTGATGACAGTGACAGTATCCTCCACATTCCCTGGTTTGGGCAGAAGGGCAACTATGATGTACTGGTCCTCAATCTCCTTGGCTCCTCATTGTATGAGCTTATGAGCAAACACAAAAAGTTCTACATCCATACAGTCATTCACATTGCAGATCAACTGATCATTATCCAGCAGCTACTCGGTTTCCTGAGTCACTAATGTTTTTACAGATCTCTTGTCTTCAAGACATACATAGTCAAGGTTTCATTCATGGTGACATTAAGCCACAAAATATCTTAGTTGGTCTTGGTGATGATGTTTACAACACCTATATCATTGATTTTGGCATCACAATGCATTACCACAATCCCACAACCAGCAATCACATTCTGTTTGTCTGTGCCCATTGCCTTACTGGTACCCCTGCCTTCACTTTGATCAGCAACCATCTAGGAGCACAGCTGGGTCATCATGATGATGTTCAATTACTGGCATATTTGCTAATATATTTATTATCTGGTTCACTCCCTTGGTTGTCTAGCATCCATGCCAAAATGAAGGCTTCTATACTTCAACTCAAGAAGAAGACACCCATCAAACAGCTATGTTGTGGGTTGCCTCAAGTGTTCACCACATTTTTCACCTATTCTTGGACACTTTCCTTCTCAGAGGAGCCTGACTACAACTACCTATGATTGCTACTCCTCCTGCTCCACACCCATCATGCTACATCAGATTCACTGAGTATTAAATGTGATTTGGGTACCTGTTCACACATACCCATTGTCTAGGTATTGTGTTCAATAGAGTTTAGTATTTTGTTGGGTGTACTTTGTTTTTTCTGTACTGTACTTTGTAGCTCCATTTTTTGTTACTCACTTTCATCATGACAACCATGCTATCTGTACAAATATCAGTGTGCCAACTATTTCTGGCAGCACATGCTCTCATATCAGCCATAAGCTGGCTATGGTGGCTGATTGGACTGGACTAAACCAGTGGACCAGCCTCATATGGTCAGAGTGACCAGATCTCAGGCTAAGCCAATCAAAGCCACAGCTGGTTTGCAATTAGCTGAGCCACAGCAATATTATATGTGTACTGTGTCAGAACACTTGCTTCATTGGCTTTAACTGTAAGTGTGCTAGATTTGATTAGATTATAGATGCTGGATATAAACATGAGGTAACACACCTGTTTTCATTTCTGTCCTGACAGGCTGCTGTATGCTTAGTGAGCTCACTTACTGGGGACCTGGGCCTGATCAAGATTAAAACTGATTAAAGTAAACTCTTGGTTAGAAAATTGTACCCATTGTCATTCTCTTTCATTGCCATGAATATCTTTCACCAATTCTTGATGCATTCAATCAACTGGCAAGTATTGATTTCAATGTCTGACTAATCAGATTCTTTGGTAGTCTCACCACCATTGTGGTTGCTCAATTGCTTAGTGAGGTCCTTGTGGATGTTCAAGATGAGGTCAGTACCCCTGACCAGCTGGAGGATGATAGTCTGCAAGGTAATTTTAAAATGTTATTGACACCTTCTAGAAGAAAAAAGCTACTTACCTTTCATCCCCAAGTTTCCAAGTCAAGTACAAATTTGTACATATCCCATTCCTTGTGAATACCTTGGTCTCTAACACAGATGACATTGTCAAGGATTTTGATGGCCAACAAATCAATTGGCTTTACAGCTTGCAGTTCCATGTGACAGGATGGATTCAGGAAAAAATTATAAAATAAAGATTATCTAAGTAAATTTGGCCCTTCTTTTTACATCTCCCTTTCACACCACTGACTTCCTTGGCTCTTTGCAAAAATGAGGACACATCACAATCCAAATTTGGATCCTGTGCTATGCAGCCTAAGTGAGAGCAAAAGCACTGAGTTATCATCATCCAATGTGGGATCAAACAGATCTAATCAATCAAACATGATCCATCCAACACAACTGCAAGGCATCCAAGTAGGATCAGGAATCTATTTGGCAGTACATGATATTGTGAACATGGTAGATGATAGACTAATCTAAATGCTAGAACTATGGATGCACCAAGGGACTGGCATCAGTGCCATATGCTGGTGGATTGGTAAGCAAGCATATATGCAGCCAGTATTATGTGCTATCTATGCTGATGCTAACCATTTGACAGGCATCAGGAAAAACCTCCTGGTGATAATTCTCAGAAATATATGGTATTTTTTGTTATTTCCTGAAAATACCTCATATTACTTCATATTATCTGATATTATAGATATTTTCAGGATTTTCAAGATTTTACAAGTATATATAGCTTTTCAAAAGAATAATCAAAAAATATGTGTTATTTGAGACTATTTTGAGTATTTATATAGTTATCTATTGTATATTTGTGTATATTTCTAAAAATACCAAGAGACTTTGACTAACATTTTATCAATTAAAAATCCCATATCAATTAATTTGATTATAATTTAACACTAAATTATAAATTGAAAACATATATATACAATACCATTAGTAATATATATCTATCACATGACCAATACCACAACAGGTAATACTCCTAAGTATACATTACCATAATATACAATACCCCCTAACTATCATTGCTGATCATATGACTAATATCAAAATAAACAATACCCCTAAAATGACAAATAAGCAGACATAAATAAGATAAAAAAAGCACATACCATATATAGTAGCAATAAATGGTGGTATTAAATGATGATGAGTAGTGATGAGTAGCAATGAGTGGTGATGGGTAGTGATGAGTGATGATGGGTAGTGATGAGTGATGATGGTAGAAGTAGAGAAGAAAAAGAGTATGGGAATATTTTCAAAGATTTTGGGTTTATATAAGCTGGGTGACACAACCAGATGTAAATAGTCAATTGGATTTGTCTGCTTTTTTTAACTTCAACTGTGGGAAGGACCTTCCTTAAAAGGTATTCAATACTTCAAAACTCTGGTCATAAGTCTTTGCAACACAGGTTAAGCTACACTTTGGGAACACTTTGTCTACCCTATGTCTGTATTTTTTGTATGCATTTTTGGTACACTTTCCCTACACTTTGGCTACACTTTGACAACACTTTTTGTACACTTTTTTGGCACACTTTTGGTACACTTTTGGTACACTTTGGTTACACTTTGGCTACACTTTGACAACACTTTGACAACACTTTTTGTACACTCTTTTGGTACACTTTTCCTACACTTTGGCTATGCTTTGGCTACATTTTGACAAAACTTTTTGTACAATTTTTTGATATACTTTTTGTACACTTTTGGTACACTTTGACAACACTCTGACAACACTTTTTGTATGCTTTTTTGATACACTTTTGGTACACTTTTGGTACACTTTGGCTACACTTTGGCTATACTTTGACAACACTTTTTGTATGCTTTTTTGGTACACTTTTCCTACACTTTTCCTACACTTTTGCTACACTTTGGCTATACTTTGACAATACTTTTTGTACACTTTTTTGGTACACTATTCCTACACTTTTCCTACACTTTGGCTACACTTTGACAACACTTGAACAACACTTTTTCTAAGCCTTTTTGGTACACTTATCCTACACTTTTGGTACACTTGGACAACACTTTTCCTACACTTCTTGTACACTTTTTTGGTACACTTGTCCTGCACTTTGACAACACTTTTGGTACACTTTTCCTACACTTTGACAACACTTTTCCAATACTTTTTGTGTACTTTTTTGATACACTTTTGATACACTTTGGCTACACTTTGACAACACTTTTGCTACACTTTCCCTACACTTTGAGGCTACACTTTTGTACACTTTTTTGGTACACTTTTCCTACACTTTTGTAAACTTTGTTGGTACACTTCTGGTACACTTTTAGTACACTCTGACAACACTTTTCCTACACTTTTTGTACATTTTGGCTACACTTTGTTTACACTTTTTCCTACACTTTTTGTATATTTTCCATATATATCTTCCAAATGTAGATTAAAACAAATGAGAGTGTTATTGATACTTGTTTGTTATTTTTTTGATCTATAATCATAATAAATTGTTGTAAATTTCCTAACATATTCTAATACCCTATAGGAGCAATAAATAAACTAAGCAAATCTATATAAAATCTTACAAATTTCTGATAATATCATAAAATATAATGACATCCCACAGGGGTGGTGAATAAACATAGGAAATATATCCAAAATCCTGTAAATTGATGAAAATATAAAGTAATATCTGAACATATAGAGTAATATCTGAAAATATATGTATTATCAATTTTTTTCTGAGATATTGATGGATTATCCCTGGGGGGTTTTTCTCAATGCTGTAAAGATGAACATTATGGACTAGTTCATGGCCATGTGAGATCACTACAGGAACCTTGAAAATCAAGTGCTCAGATTGAAAATGAAGTGAGATGCCATCAAGTAAGTACTTTACATTTTTATTGTTGTGAATGGCCTGATTGGCATTCACTATGATGGTGCCAAGGAACTCTTTTGGTTAGCCATGTCCAGCTCAGGTGATGGGAAAAATATCAATATCAACAACATTACCCTTATGCTCAACCAAAATCATGACACATGACCATCTTGGCAATCACATGAAGGCATCAAGTTCTGGACACATGCAGAATTTATCCAGTGGCAGGAGGGTGCTGAAGCTAACACTAATCCTTAAGGTTCTGTCCCATATTTGGAACAGGAAAATGGTGACCTGTGTCAGGGGATAACATCACCCAAATTTGCCTCATGATGAGAAGTACATGGGTGGAGCTTTGCCACTATGGGGTTGCCCCCTCATCATGGGGCAAAATCGAGCATTCAGCTTGCAAATTATTCCATCAGCTGGTGGAAAATCCCCACCTGCTCTTCATGTTCACCAAGAATGGGTGGAAACTGGATCAAATGGCAATGATTGCTTACTTGGGGTGGATGTGCACATATCTTCAAGAAGAATCATCTGAGAAGCTGAGTCTGGATGTTGATGAACACAAATGAAAGAGCAAATTGCCCTTGCAGAGCAGAATGACCAAGTAGATCAGAAAGTCTAAATGTGAGTTCTTAATTAACACCTACACACGAGCATAGATATTATATTGACATGCTACTCTATAGGTGAGAAATCTACAGAATGTTTGCCCAACAAGTCTTCAATTGATTCTGAGTCATCTAGACTTCTCAAAATGTTTAATTTTTCAAGTGAGGTAAATGACAACAACAGTTGTTCTGAGGATATTGAGGGAATTGATTCCTTGTATGTGATTTTCTTTATCAGTTGCCCCACTAATCAAGTTTAGGTTGGAGTTATACACAAATGGAATGGATTCTTCAAACACTACCAGCTCTGCTCCATCCAGCCACAACTTGGTCCCCCCTCCAAGCCACATGGACACTGGATCTGCCAACATTCCTGGAGAGAGCAGTTCCACCTCCTCTCAGTCCAGCCAAATCTGTCCTACTGGAACAAGCTTGGGCTCCACATGTATTTCAAATGAATCAGATGAGTGAGTTTCTCTTGTTGTTCCTCAATTCATGACAGGTATGAAACAGCACCCAGTCAAACTGGTTCCATTGAATCATCCCCTCCAAATCAACCTAATAAGATGTTGCACAGGCAAGACTCCAGCAAGAAAGAAACAGCTGCAGTGAATGCTATTTTAAAGCTGCATTTGGGAAAGGTGAAGAATGGATGGTATGTGCTACCTTTGATTAGACACAATAGCTAATTTGATTTGTTTTTAGTATTCTATGTGGGCATCAGTGGTTTAGACAATTTTGAGGGAAATCTGACTGTGAAACCATGCAAAAGTTTCAAGTCTATTGGAAGTTGCTTATGAAAGAAGTTCAAGATCTCTATGACAATGAAGCAAAACAACTGGTAGGTGAAGGCACTTAACATTTTCTATATTAACATTATTCTTGTACAGGTCAAGAGCAACACCTGGGGGAAATCCAAGCTTGAAAAAGCACTGTATTAGCACAAATCTTCTCCTCACTCCATCACACCCAACTCTGATATTCTTACCTTGCCATTTTCTCAATTTGTTGCCCTCTCACTTCACCATTCTATGAGCTAATTGTTTTCTCAATTTATCATTCTATTATCTCAGCATTTTCTCTGCTTGTTATTTCTGCCTCATCACCTGTCTGCTTCAGCATTTTCTTGGTTTGCCACATTCCCATCTGATCATTCTATTGGCTAATTATTTTCTCAGCTTGTTATTCACTGACCTCAACATTTTCTTGCACCCTCATTCCCTCACTTCACCACCTGCTCAGCTGATCCTTTTCTCCTCTCACCACTTTCCTGCCTTGCCATTTTCCTGAATCACTTTCTCCCCTTGCTGCTTTTCTGCCTCACCACTCTCCTGCTCTCTCACTATCTTAACTGATTGTTTTTTCACCTTGGTGAGTTCTTGAACAATGTTTTAGTATACTTCTACTGTAAATTGCAGGCTATGTAGTGGTTCTAATATAGTTATTTCCAAGCATACATGAGATATGCAAGCACAGAAATTGAAAGTGAAAATTTGTCCAGATATGCCCAAATATGAGTGACATACCTAAGCCTAATGAGGCATATTTGATTATATGTAGAATATGATATAAGGGACATTTTTTGGTCTGTATATGCTTAGGTATTTTGGACATACTCAGGTATACCAGAGCATCTCTGGGCATAAGCAAGTCTCACAGGGGTTGAAATCAGATGGTCTGTGCATTGATTACTAAACAAGTTAAACACAGCCTAAGATGTAAAATGTGCCAAATGAGTCAGAGATAAATAAAATAACAGCAACCAAATATACAAACAAAGTTTACATCGTTGATCCAGAGGATCACAAATATGTGGGGAAGTTCTGATTCCATATCATTATAGTGTCACCTGCCACCTCATGCTCCCTTTAGGCAAGCAAGGACAACATATGCTTTGTTACAATTCGCCCCTATTCTTTGCCTCTTGTCATCCTTGCTTACCATCATTAGCATAACCCAATGCTCCCACTTTGATAGAATGCTCTAGAACACACAACATGTTCATCACACACCTTTTATTTTTATTATCTTCACTTCCTTTTCCTTTTAAACATTCCTTGCTTAGTCATAGAAGTTCCATGACCTTCTATGACTTTCCATTGTGCAGTATATAAGCCTAGATACTTCATTCCTTGTACTTTAGCTTAGTCCTGCTCAATTTCACCTTGTTCCCTTTGTTCCCCTCATCATAACTCACTGCTACCTCTTCAGTAGGCAAACTGACCTTCAAACCACCTGCTATATGTCCTAGCAGGCAGAATCCTTGACCCTGTGTGGCAAGTCCTTCATTCTTGTCTCAAATACTTTACCCTGCATTTTAGTTCTTTGAGCCTATGCTTATTTCTACCTGGACCAAGTGTAACAAAAGGACTAAGCTCTACAATTAGAAGTATCATTGTTATATGTAGATCCTCCACCATTCCTTCCAGGACCCCCTCCCATAGAAAATGAGCTTTGCACAGTATGCACAGGCTCACCACAGTAGAACTCCACTCAGAAACTTCATCCTCATCCTTCTCCCCCTCCAAAATCTCTTACCAGGATCCAGACACTACCTGGTCATCTTTCTGGTGAATACCTTACCTTCTCCTCCACCAATTCCAGGCTGAAGAAGACTTTGGAGAAGAAGGTTAGGAAAGTTGAAGAAATTCCCCAGCTGAAAGAAGTTGAGGATGGTGATGACAAAGAAACCATAGCTCAGATTTCCTTTGCCATCCCAGGCAAGGATTTTTAGATGGAGGGCATACCCCAATGCAATGACCCTCCTTTTCTTGTGTGTCTGTACTTGTATCATCAATAACCAAACAGGCTATGCAAATTCCTATTCACATCTCAAACCCTTGCACTTGAAAGCTGTTGGAACCCATGCTCTAATTGATTCAAAAGCACAGATTTCTTGCATTGACTGGGACTTTATCTGAAAACACAAACTCCCAAAAACCAAACTTACTGCCCCCATCACCATCAACAACATTGATCAATCTGCCAACAAGAATGATCAGATTCATTTCACCACTTTCCTCTTTGTCTGCATCAGATTGGTGGCTCATCAAATAACTTTCTACATTCTCAACTGCAGAAAAGAGAATGTCATCCTTGGACTCCCTTGGCTTAAGGAAGTCAATCCCACCATCAACTGGACCTCTTATGAGCTATCTATTCCTCTAGAATCTGACCAATCTGGTCACTTCTACCAGAAACACACCTGACTCCTCCCACCTCCTACTCCTATGACTTCTACCCCTTGACCCCCTCATCATGTTAACATCAACACCATTTGGGATGGACAGTGTTTTGACTATATGCAAAAGAAGACCCAGCAACAATATCTCCTTCAAAACCATGACATCTGAGTCATCCAATGAATCATTTGATGTGGGTCTTCCTTTGTTCCAAATGCCACCATCACCAAACTCACCACAGCTACCAAGCTTGCCATGGCAGCAGAAAAAGCAAAGCCTAAATCTGTCCTCTCCCCTGAATATGCTGACTTTGTCTCTGTTTTCTCTAAAGAAGCAACAGACCATGTTTTCCCAGCTGACCTTACAATCATGAGATTAATCTTGATGAATCCTTTGCCCTAAAAATCAGCAAACTCTATCCCCTCTCCCCTGACAAAAAGGTCACAATGGAAGCCTTCCTCAATGAAAATCTCAAAGCTGACAAGATTTATCCCTCAAACTCCCCCCAATCACTTTCTTCTTCTTCATCAAAAAGAAGGATGGAGGTCTTTGCCCCTGCCAGGACTACAGATATGTCAATGAGCATACCATCTAAGACACTTATTCCCTCCCTCTCATCTCTGACCTTGTCAACAAACTCAAAGGAGCAAAGGTTTTCATCAAATTTGACTTTCAATGGGGCTACAACAATGTTTGTATCAAAGATGGACACCAATGGAAGGCAGCCTTCATTACTCACAAAGGCCTCTTTGAATCCACTGTTATGTTTTTTGGGCTCTGCAATTCCCCTGCTACATTTCAATACTTCATGAATGACTCCTTCAGGAATATGATCACAGAGGGTTGGCTTGTTATCTATATGGAGGACCTTCTCATCTTCTCCCCTGATGCTGAAACCCACGAGGAACACACTAAATGTGTCCTATAATGAATGCAGGAACTCAACCTCCATCTCCAATTTGAGAAATGTAAATTTGCCACCTCCAAAATTGAGTACTTGGGGATGATTGTATGCTCAAATGAACTTGCCATGGACCCAGTCAAACTCAATGATATCTGGGAGTGGCCTACACCCTCTAAAGTCAAGGATGTCCATTCCTTCCTTGGCTTTGCCAACTTCTATCAACATTTCATCCCCAACTACTCCAACATTACCCATCCTCTCCTCAATCTCACCAAGAAAAACCAATCCTGGAACTGGTTTTCTTCCTGCCAGGACTCCTTTGATGAGTTGAAGAAGCTTTTTCTCTCTCAACCAATCCCCCACCTCCCTGACCCTGCTCATCCCTTCATTATTGCCACCAACACCTCCAAGTATGCCTCCAATGAAGTCCTCCTTTGGACCAATGCCAATGGAGACTGGCATTTCTGCTTCTACCTGTTGCAATTTTTCTCTCCCACAGAATGAAACTATAACATCTATGACAGAGAACTCCTTGCAGTCATTCACAGACTCAAATCTTGGTGCCACTATCTGTTGAGAATGTAGCATGATCACATGGCACATGATCACCTGACTTCTGTCTAGAACATCAGAGAATGTCCCAAAACCTAATCAGAACATACTGGAATACAACAGGTATTTACAGAACACCATGGAAGCTCATGGAATGTCATAGAACTTTCCAAAAACTTACCAATCATGCATCATAAGCTGACACTATCATATTTGAAGTAGAAAGCTTTATGCTATTGGTTAGAACATGATAGAATATCATGGAATATGCTAGAATGATTAGTCATTTGTTTACTATAGTAAACACATACATACAACCTAGCATGTATATAAGGTGGGCTGTAGGCCCAACCTCCCTTTTTTCAGTTTCCTCACCATGAGTGCTCTGAAGCGTAACATGGTTACTTCCTCCCACACTTAACTCTTCACTTATACTCCTGTTGAATAGCAGAGACCCTTTTTTGTCCAGAGTACTGCTCTTGTGTTGACCTTAGTGAGTGCTCCCACTAAGAGATATCTTCCTCTCTACTGCATATATCTTGTAATAATCACCTTGGATTAGTTGGATATTATTACTACATATCTGAAAACTATTTCCATGGATCCCCCTTCCAGTTCAAGTCTTCACTTATCACAAGAACTTGACATACTTCTGCCAGCCACAGAAACTCAACCACCAACAGGCTTGATGGTTACTGGACATCTTTGACTTTAACCTCTGCCTCACCCATGTTCCTGGAATGTCTCTTGCTGCTCCAGATGCCCTCTCTCATCAACCCAACCTTCTCCCTACAACTGACAATGATAATGACAATGTTACACTCCTTCCAGACTCCCTCTTTGTCAATGTCATTGATGTTGCTCTCCAAGAGAAGCTGGCTTTCTCTTCTGCCTCCAATCCCCTCATGCTTGATGCATTTCATGCCACCACTGGTGAGGTCCCTGCCCACTTCTGCTCTAGACTCTCTGACTGGCAGTATGATGCCAGTGTCCTCACCTACCAAAGCCATGCCTACATCCCATTGGATCTTTGTAAATCAGTTGTTGAATGCCACCAAACCACTTTGCTGCTGGCCACCCTGGTTGCTTGAAAACCTGCCAGCTCGTTGCTTCAGAATTCTGGTGGCCTGGTCTTGCTCAGTTTGTTTACAAATATGTTGAAGGATGTGTCTCCTGCCAGTCCACTCAGGCAAACACACACCCCACCGTTCCCTTTTTGTCCCCTATCACCTCTTCCTACTCTTGCCCTTTCCAACAGGTTTCCTATGACCTGATTACTGACCTTCCCCTCTCAGATGGCTTTGACAGTCTCTTGGTCGTGGTAGACCATGGGCTTACTAAGGAGGTGATTCTCTATCCTACTAAGAAATCTATCTCTACCAAAGGGATTGCCTCCCCCTTTTTCCACAAAGTTTACACTCAGTTTGGCCTCTACAACAAAATCATCTCAGATCATGATCCTCAATTCACCTCTGCCTTTGCCAAGGAACTCAGACAACTTCTTGGATACAATCTCTCCCTCTCCACCACTTATCACCCTCAGTCTGATGAAGAGACAGAACATGTCAATCAGGAAGTCGAAACCTATCTCCACATCTTTTGTGGCAATTTCCCCTCCACATGGTCACAAATGATCTCCCAAGCTGAATTTGCCCACAATCACTTTCAAGATAGTAGTGATATCTGAATAATCTGAGGTGATTGTAATGAAGTATATGCAATAGTGAGGAAGATATCTCTTAGTGGGAGCACTCACTAAAGTCAACACAAGAGCACTACTCTGGACAAACAAGGATCTCTGCTATTCAGCAGGAATATAAGTGAAGAGTTAAGTGTGGAAGGAAATAAGCATGTTATGCTTCAGAGCACTCATGGTGAGGGAACTGAAGAAAGGGAGGTTGGGCCTATAGCCCATCTTATATACATGCTAGGTTGTATGTATGTGTTTACTACAGTAAATGAATGACTAATCATTCTAGTACATTCCACAATATTCTATCATGTACTAACCAATAGCATAAAGCTCTCTATTTCAAATTTGACAGTGTCAGCTTATGAAGCATGATTGGTAAGCTTTTGGAAAGTTCTATAACATTCCATGAGCTTCCATGGTGTTCCATAAATACCTGTTGTATTCTGGTGTGTTCTGATTAGGTTTTGGAACATTCTCTGACATTCTAGACAGAAGTCAGGTGATCATATGTCATGTGATCATGCTACATTCTCAACACTCCTCAATAGAAATGTTTGAAATGGGGATTATCATTTTATTGGTATAAGAGTAAGGAATTTCTGTCCTTCCTCAAATTTGATCTTCCCAAGATTTTTGGTGAAGATATCTGTGAACTGTGATCTAGTTTGAATATAGAATAGTTCAATCTCACCAAATTCTACTGCTTCACATATGTAATGTTGAGGTATCCTAATGTGTCTTGTGTGACCTTCTTGTGCAGGATTGGAGCCTAAGAATATAGCTCTTCAATTATCAACACACAAAGGTATTTTGCTCTGTGGCATTCTCAACTCTCCTAAGAGGTTGGAGATTTATTGGATCTGATTTGCACATTCTATCATTCTGCAATATTCTGCTTCAGTGGATGACAAGCAAAGATGCTTTTGTCTTCTAGACAGCCATGAGATTATTTCCTTTGCAAGGAATATAGCATATCCCATAGTTGATCTCAATGATTCAATGTCACTGGCCCAGTCTGTGTCTGAATAAGCAATGGGCCCATTATGATCTCCTTTACCTGTATAGGTAATGCCCATATGTAGTATATGAGTAAGATATTGAATGATTTGTAATGCTCTTGCCATATGTTCTTCTGTTGGATTTGTGGAGAATTGTGACATCTTGATCACAGTGTAAGCAATGTCAGGTCTAGTTCCAAGCATGATGCACAGCAAGGATCCAGTAATAGATTGGTATTGCATTCTTAACTTGGGATTAGGATTTCCATCATTGGATCTCAGATTATAACAGGTAGGAAGTGGAACAATAATTTCCTTGCAATTCTCTTGACCAAAGCATCTGATTACTTTGTCAGCATAGCTGCATTGGTCAAGGGTAGTAGTTCTCTTGGTTCAATCTTATGTGATCATCATACCAAGGTATTCTTTGGCTTTGCCAAGATATCTTGATTCCCATTTCTTCATGAATTTCCTTTTGTGGGATAGGACTTGAGATTTGTTACTGCCTATGACTAGGGCATTGTCAACATAGATGATGATGATTAAGATATTCTCTCTGATAAACTTGACATAGATGCCAGAATCAGAGGTACACCTCTTGTAGCCAAAGCTGACAAGGCTTTGATGCAGGAGCTTATTCCATTGTAGTCCTGCCTGCTTAAGACCCTAGATGGCCTTATTTAACTGACAAACCTTAGGGCCTGTTTACAACAGACTGAGGATTTGGCTATGTTTGGGCTTGTTGAGTTCTGCATCCAGAAAGCTGCATAAGCACTTTCCTTCTTTGGCCACCTCCTTGTCCTCACTTCTCATGCCCACTATCATGAAGATTGATCTCAAAGCAGCCTATGTCATCTGCCTGTTTGAAGCCAAACATCAATATCATCTCCTTATCCTCCTCACCTCCATCATCGCCCATGTCCTGTACTACTACCACCTCCTATTTACCTCAAAGCATGCAAAAATCCCATACTACACATTGATCCTGTCAGGTGAAGGATGGGTTTTAGAACTTCTGCATGGCCACCCAGATCAAATTCAAGTGTCACTTGGAGTTATGCAAGATGTTTTTGATGCTCATGTTGAAGTACTTATGGAGAATATGTTCATGAGCTCACCACATGATATATCAGTTGAAGAACAGCTCACGATTTTTCTACATATCTGTGTAACAAAATTGAGTACCTGCCATATTGGAGAGAGGTTCCAACATTCACCAACTAGGATCTCGAAGTAAGTCTAGATCTAATTTATGTATAATTGACTAAGTAACATGATCAAAGGTACTTCAAAAAAATTCTTGGATTCTTTTCATCAAACCTGTTCTATTCGTCATACATCAAGCAAGCAACTGGCACCACCCCCATATCAACAAAAATCACTGGTAACTACTACTTCCATCATTTTGGTGATTGTATTAATGCTATAGATGGATCTCACATTCCTGCTTTTGTCCCCCTATATGAACATCTGAATATGTGAAACAGGAAAGGCTTTTTATTGCAAAACTCCCTCTTTGTGTGCAACTTCAATATTGTTACAATTGGCCTGGGTAGGGACAAGCAAAGACTTGGTAGGATCACCTGCACAAGTCCAAGAATTGAGGAATGGAGGTATTGGACCTAGATTAACTAGCTGAAGGGGGGTGATGAGAGTGACAAGAGCTATCGTACTCAGGGACAAGCTGAGGAGTCTTGGGATCATGGCCAGAGATGAAGGTTTCAAGATTTCAGTGTCAGGTAGTTAGACTACTGGAGATCAAGGTTTTGCTTTCAATGAGGAATCAAGGGTCCACATATACTAGAGTGGTGAAGGGTGAGGGATGAAGGAAGTAAGGGGCACAATTCCCTTGAGGACTGAGGACTAAAGAGACAAGTGAAGACAAAAACCCAAGTAGGAATTGCTCAAGGATATTGTACATGGCAGCTACATATATATACTACTGAGGCAGCCCAAAGGCACTGTCTGAGGGAGTCATCCTGAGTAGTGGTAGGATAGCCTTAAGGCTATGGTTCTAAGTATAAGTGCGCAGTAGGCTGTGATTAGTGAAGCTGTCCATGATGATGGGAAAGGTAAGTATAAATAATGCAGGGGTTGCATGAAGAGGAAACATATAGGAATGTTCTAGGAAAAGAATGATTGGGCATGGCCCATCATGGCATGGAAACAAGATTTATGAGAATGAACAAGTCTGTAATGTCCAGAATGAAAGATAAAGTTGAGGGAAGAGGAAGAAAAAGAGTAGGGGTCCATATGAATTGTAACATTACCCCCTTTGTATGGTGAAGTCCCTGAATTCACCTTAATTGAAGGCATCCCCCTTGTTGTCAATGTGGTCAGCATCATTGACTTCAAAGTCCACATTGTCCCATCCCCAAGATACTTCACTATTGTCGGTGGGGGCCTAGGTCTTGACATCACCCCAGGAAGAGTCTTGGTTATAGAATGCTGAGCAACTCCATTCATGCCCATGGCTTTTGTGGCAGTAGTGGCAGGGCTCATGGTTGTGATGGGGGGATTGCAGGGGTCAGAGCTGGTGCTTTTGAGACAGTGCTTGCAGGGGTGGAGTGGGCATCAGGAGGGGTGGTGGCCAGGGGCCCAGTGGTAGCAGTGACAACAGGAGAAGTCCCTGCAGTCCCAGGTTTGGTGACCATGGGCATGGCATTGGTGGTAGTGGGGGTGGTGGTCAGGGTGGTCATGGGAGTCATTGAGGTGTTCACTTTCCCATCCTGTGGAATAGGTGGTAGTGGTCTCTTCAACTGGGGTGTCAACTGGGATGGGGAAGGAGACAGTTCCAGGGGTCATGACCAGATGGAGGTCATGTGGGCAGGCATCACTGAGATCAAGGAGGGAAACAGCTGTTCCTAAGGAGGTGGAGGTGTATGCCAGGGTGGGGATTGGTTTGATGTTCTCTTGGTTTGGGTGGGGGGGGAGATCATCCTCGAAAGGAGGAGTCAGATAAGAGGAGGTGGCAAGGGATGGGGAAAGGAACACAATGGATTGGTCTGAAAAGTACATGTGTCTTTCATTGACACTAAAGGCTTCAATGAGAGGGTGAAGGACAGGGTGGAGAACCATGGCTGGGATGAGTTCCTGAATAAAATGGCCAAAGCCAAGGTGGAAAGGGGTATCAAATATTTCTTGATGCTGTTGTGTCACTAGCACTCTTTGGGCAATGTTGTTGGGGGCAGGGTGGAAGATCAGGAAGGATTCCTGTGCTCAGTTAGAATCAAACATTTGTACAACATGGGTTATCTCCATGCAGAAGGCATAGTGATGGTTGGTTTCTAAATAGTGGTGAGCTGCTTCATGGGTGAGGACCCAGTGGAAGATTAGTTGCCTAGTGGAGTGGACCAGGCAGTGGATTTGGATGGAATATTCAGGACAAACAGGGGTAGGGTGGAAGGAGGAAGGGGTTTTGATGGAGGAGGTGGCAAGGTTGGAGAATAGAGGGGAAGTGGAGGCCAGGGTTGGGGGAGCAGGAATGAAGGGGCTGGAGGAGGTGGCAGAGATGGCAGGGGAAACAGGGGTGTTGGCATGGGAGAATGTGTTTTCTGATAGGGGAATGGCTAGATCAAGGAGAACTAGTTTGAAAAGGGTTTGGATAGAGAGGAACTGGTGGTATGTCATGGTGGGTGATTGGTTTTTAGAGGAAAGAGGGCAGGGCAGAGGAGTTTATATTCTGAGAGTAAGTCCTGTGCATGAGAGAGTTCTTTTTCTGGGAGCCATGAGTTATCTTCAGGGGGATAGTCTTTCCATCTCACAAGGTACTGCCTGTGAGAGGTGTTGCCATAGTGTCTGATGATTTGTTCTATTTCATATTCTTCTTCTTCACTGATCAGATCTGGAGGCAGAGTTGGGAAGTTTGGGCTGTGTGTACTGTTCTCATGATAGGGGGAAAGTAGTGAGGCATGGAAGACATTGTGAATTTTCCAGGTGATTGGAAGCTGTAGTTGGTAGGTGACCAGTGAGAGGATTTTTGTGATGGTGAAGGGGTCTTCTCTTTTGGCAGAGAGTTTGGGATGGACTATGGATCTTTTGAGGTTTTTGGTGTCGAGCCATACTTTGTCTCCTTTGGCAAAAGGGGTGAATTTTCCATGATATCAGGATTTCATGAGTTGACAAGCAAGATCATGTGCTGCCAATGCTTCATCACAGGTGGCCAATAGTTCCTTGAGGTGGGATTCCAGTGCAGGTAACTGTGATTCAGAGATAACTATGGGGAGAGGGTGGGGTTTGTAGCCCATCATGAGATAGAAGGGGGATTTTCTGGTGACAGAGTGTGGGTGGTGGTTGTGCATGAACTTGGCATTGGTGATGTGTTCAATCCATGTGGTGGGATTGTTGTCACAGAAGATCTGGAGGTATGTTTCTATCTCTTAGTTAACTTGCTCAGTTTCATCATCAGATTGGGAATGGTAGGCAATGCTGAGAGAGAGGTCATATCTGAGGAGTTTACCGAGTTCTTGTGTGAAGGATGAGGTGAATTGGGGACCCTAATCAGAGATGATCTTGTCATAGAGTCCAAACCATTTGTGGACTTTGTTGAAGAAGAGGGTAGCAATTTCCTTGGCAGATGTGGTTTTCAATGTAGGGCACAAAATTACCCCCTTTGTAAGTCCATGGTTGACCATGACCAACAAAGAATCGAAGCCAACAGACTTGGGGAGGTCAGTGATTAGATCACAAGAGACCTGTTGGAAGGGGCAGGAGCTCTTCAAGAGAATGGAGAGGGGTGGGGGCATGGAGGGGTGGGTGTTGACCTTGGCTTGTTGGCAATGCAAGCAACCTTCCATGTATTTCTGTATGAAGGTGGCCAGTCCTGGCCACCAAAATTCCACAGAGACCAACTGGCAGGTCTTGAGGAATCCTGGATGGCCACAGAGGCATGATCATGGCAGCAGGCCACCATGGATCAGTGAAGGTCAAGGTTGTTTGGTATGTAAACATGCCCTTGGTAGGTAAGGATGCCTGTGTCATATTTCCAGTCAGAAAGGTGGGAACAGAGGGCAGAGGGCACTTTTCCAGAGAGCACCTGTAGGGAGTCTAGGATGAGTGGGTCATTCTTTGAGGATGATCATAACTTGTCAGAAAGGATGGTGTCAATCATATTGACAAATAGGGATTGCAGGAGCAGAGTGACATCATGATTGTCAGTTTTGTTATCAAAGACAAGATCAGAGTGTCTGGCCAGGCATCTGGTCCAGCCAAGGATCTGAAGGTCATAATTGGCTAAATCCAGGAGCCATTATGCTTGTCTGCAGTTGAGGTCCTGTGGTTGTTGGAAGTATGTCAGGTTCTTGTGATTGGCAAACACTTGGACTGGTGTGGGGTGTCCATTGAGGTATTGTTTCCACATTTTGAGGGCTCTGATGATGGCTAAGAATTCTCGATCATAGATATCATGGTTTCTTTCTGCAGGGGACAGGGATTGGAATAGGTAGGAACGGGGTTTTCAATTCCCATTGTTGTCTGTTTGTAGTAGGATTCCTCCAGTGGTGTATTTGGAAGCATTGGTGGCAATAGTGAAAGGTTTAGTAAGATCAAGGAATTGGAGGATAGGTTGGGACAGGAATTTTTGTTTGAGTGATTTGAAGGCAGAGGTACATTTGTTTGTCCAGTTCCAAGGTGTAGTTTTCTTGGTGAGATCTAAGAGGGGTCTGGCAAGATTGGAGTAGTTGGGGATGAATCTTCTATAGAAGTTGGCAAACCCTAAGAAGGATTGCATGTCTTTGACCTTAGATGGAGCAGGCCATTGTTTGATTCCATCAAGTTGGTTTGAAGAGGCCTTTGTGGGTTATGAAGGCTACTTTCCATTGGTGTCCATCCTTGATTCAGACATTATTGTATTCCATTGAATGTCAAACTTTGTGAAGACTTTGGTATTCTTTAGTTTATTAACTAAGTCGGAGATTAGAGGTAGTGGGTATGCATCTTTGATGGTGTGTTCATTGACATATCTATAGTCTTGACATGGTTGGAGTCCTCCATCCTTTTTCTTAACAAAGAAGAAAGGGGAGGCTTGAGGGGAGTTGGATGGGCAAATTTTCCCTGCTGCAAGGTTCTCAATGAGGAAATCTTCAGTGGCCTTTCTTTCTGCTGGGTTGAGAGGATAGATTTTTCTAACTTTGGGGGAGAAGGATTCATCAAGGTTTATTTCATGGTCATAGGATCGGGAAAGGGGAACATGATCAGTAGCTGCTTTGAAGAATACTTCTTCATATTCTTTATATTCTTCAGGGAGTATGGTTGTGTCAGTAGGGTTGGCTTGCATGGAGAGTTTGGTGGCTTTGGTTAACTTTCTAATCATAGGAGATCCAAGGGGGTATGCTTTGCATCTGTATTGAACAATATGATCAATATTCCTGATGTCATAGGTTCTTTTGCAAAAATGGTAGGGGTTTTTGAAGTCAAAATACCAACACAAGTGGTCTTGTTCAAAATCATGATTCATCCATGTATGGTTCATGGGTTGATAGGAATTCTGGGGGGTGTAGAGTTCCTTGGTCTGGTTGGTGGAGTTGGGGATGGTAACTTCCCCAGAGGTCTAATTGATAATGGGATTGGTATCTTTTAACTAAGGGTGTCCAAGGATTATGTTTTCTTTTCCACAGTGCATCACATGGAATCATACTCAGTGGACAATATTGTTGAGATGGATGGGGATTTCAGAGGTGAATTTGATGTCCCCATGTTTGTTCTGAGATTGATCTACATTGTGTACTAGGATTGGGGTGGGAGGTTGTTCAAGGGGAAGTTTATTCCTTTTTGTGAAGTGCCAGTCAATGCAAGAGATTGAGGCTCCTGAGTCAATGAGTGCTTGAGTGCCAACATTTGATGATGTGCACATGATTGAAATAGGAATATAAATAGCATTTCAAATTTTAGAGGTAAATACATACAGGTGTGCATCTAGTTGGGGAGGGGGCTTATGTTGGTTGAGACCTCCATTCTAAAAATCCAAGCATTTCACCAAGTGAGGTTGTTCTTCATCTTGGAGATCATCCTCTTCCAATGAGGGGAATGTCATGGTTTGCCTAACCTTCTTTGGAAAGGATTGGCATGGTCATAGGGTTTGATTTGGGTATTTTGGGCATTGATTTAAGTTGTACCCTTTTGATGGCATCAGAAGCACAGTCCTTGTTCAACACATTGCTTTCATTCTTCAGGGGTTAGCCTGTCAATCCTGATGGCATTGACTTCCATAGCATTTGGATCACAGGTGGGGTGGTGGTGTTGGCAACCAAATGTCTGATGGGGGGCTGTGTGGGAAGATCTGTTGTATCAGGCAATGTCATCAGCCTTCTGGAACTAGGCAAAGAAGAGGATGGCCTTGTTGTACCATTTCTCGATTTTGGAGGGGATGGTATCCATGGACATGATGTGGCACATTAGGTACACTGAGAGTCCAGCTGAGAAGTAGCTGATGAAAACATTCTTGTCTGTGATTTCAGAGATCCAGACATTATTGGGGAAGTCAGCAATGTATTTGGCAAGTTTGTTCTGTCTGACTCAGGTGGTGGTTCTGTGTGTGAACAGCCAAGAGATGGCCTGTAGCATGGGTATCATGTCCATCACAGAACACTTTCTTGAAGTTGGCTGAGAACCCATCCCAACTGAAGGGGACAGTTTTGTTAGTGTTTGGTTTTGAAGCGAGAATTTGTTCTCTGAAGGTTGTGGCCCAAGTGGCAGTGGATCCTTTTGTCATATAGGATAGGGCAAATGCCACTTTCTTGGCATCATTGTTGTATACTTCCTTGTTGATGGTAAGGTAGAAGGTGATAGCAGTAGCCCATGCTTTGGCTTTGGTAGCATCTCCATTGAAGTGTTTAGAAGTGCCCAGTCTGAGTTCGGTGGGTTTGTGGGTGGATGGCTCTGTGTTGGTCATTTCTGGGGAGTTGGATCTGGTGGGGAAGAGGGAATATGGAACTTTGGGGAGAGTTCTGAGAGGAGCAGGGGTGGGGGTGCCTGTGTGGGTCTGTTCCAAGGCTTCAAGAAATTCCTCATCAAAATAGTCTGGTTCTTGAACAGATAACTGTTCCAAGAGCTGTTGTGAGAGTTGTTGATCTAAGGTCTGGATTTCTGGGATGGAGATGTCAGTATCTTCCTCTGAAGGGTGGGCAGTGATTGGGGATTGCTCTTGTTCAGATGAATCAGAGTTGTCAGGGTGGGCTTCTGTGATTGCTTCTTGTTGGAAGTGATTGTCTGGGACTTGGAGGTTGCCCTGTGGGTGGGGGTTGCTAGGGTGTTGGTGAGAAATGGTAAAAGACTATGACAAAGGTAGCTTGTTCAGGGAAAGCAATTCCTTTTGTTACACTTGGCCTGGGTAGGGACAAGCAAAGACTTGGTAGGATCACCTGCACAAGTCCAAGAATTGAGGAATGGAGGTATTGGACCTAGATTAACTAGCTGAAGGGGGGGTGATGAGAGTGACAAGAGCTATCGTACTCAGGGACAAGCTGAGGAGTCTTGGGATCATGGCCAGAGATAAAGGTTTCAAGATTTCAGTGTCAGGTAGTTAGACTATCAGAGATCAAGGTTTTGCTTTCAATGAGGAATCAAGGGTCCACTTATACTAGAGTGGTGAAGGGTGAGGGATGAAGGAAGTAAGGGGCACAATTCCCTTGAGGACTGAGGACTAAAGAGATAAGTGAAGACAAAAACCCAAGTAGGAATTGCTCAAGGATATTGTACATGGCAGCTACATATATATACTACTGAGGCAGCCCAAAGGCACTGTCTGAGGGAGTCATCCTGAGTAGTGGTGGGATAGCCTTAAGGCTATGGTTCTAAGTATAAGTGCGCAGTAGGCTGTGATTAGTGAAGCTGTCCATGATGATGGGAAAGGTAAGTATAAATAATGCAGGGGTTGCATGAAGAGGAAACATATAGGAATGTTCTAGGAAAAGAATGATTGGGCATGGCCCATCATGGCATGGAAACAAGATTTATGAGAATGAACAAGTCTGTAATGTCCAGGATGAAAGATAAAGTTGAGGGAAGAGGAAAAAAAAGAGTAGGGGTCCATATGAATTGTAACAAATATGCTATTCATATACTCAACAACCAGATGGGATGGAGTCACAGCTGATGCTACAATGTGGCATTATGCTCACTCAGAGGATTTGTATGTTCCTGAAGGAAAATACTTCCTTGCTGATGCCAGATTTGGTGGATCAGACACTTTGCTCATGCCATACCATGGTGTATGTCATCATTTGAAGGAATGGCAAAGAAGCCAAAGGTTTGACAAAACATATCATATGATATGTGCTAATGCTGTGATAGTCTGCAAAATAAAAAAGAACTCTTCAATCACCACCATTCAATCCTGTAAAATGTTGTTGAATGTATATTTGGGGTTATCAAATGCCAATAGAGGGTGTTGTGTCTTCCCCTTGAATATGATATGGATGTACAGGCTTGTATTCCTGCTGCGCTATGTGTGCTCCACAACTTCATGCAACCCCTCAATTCTGCTGTCTTTTTCTTGTCTGAATTCCAAGCTGAATGCCTTGAAAATTTACTTGATGACAATGGAGGTATCCCACCTGATGGCATGCTGATTATGGAACTGGTTAGCCTGCAAGAGTGTTGCTGAGCAGAGGAATGGCAGGATTGTATTGCAACTGCCATGTGGGTAGAGTACCAGCAGGAAATGGTGGAAAGGGGGATACAACTACCAGAATGGTCCAATTACATCATCAATATGCATATGTACCATCATATAGCTTTTGCATGTTGCAGATTCTCCAGCATTCCAGTAGCCCATGCTTCAGGTGAAGTTGGATTGAACTTAACAAAGAATTTGAGCATCATTTTGTGTGTCAGATCAGATAGGTAGTTTGCAAGTCTGGCAGTGTCCTGCAGCACAAGCTGGAGTGACATGAGGAGGCTAGTGGCCTGGTCACCATACTCATCACTAGATGTGGTGGCCCTAGAGTTTGAAGGAGGAGCAGGAGGAGTGGAAAGAGCAGGAAGGGTGAGAAGAGCAGGAGGAGTGGGAGCTGTAATGGTGGGGCCAGAAATGAAGGGAAGATGTGACTGCAAGAAATTGATCAGATTAAGGGAGTTGGGATCGATATTATTGATGAACACTGAAAGCTTGCTCAGCAATTGGGTGATGAATACCTCTGCCTGCTCCTTCTCTCATGCTTGTGATTGACAGTGTTGTTTCCATGCAACACTGATCTCTGATGTTGGTTGGGAGGCCAAACTGCTCCTTGCCTTCTGCTTCTGGCTGGCACCATCATGGAGGTAGACATGACAGAGGAGGCCAGCCAAGTGAGATATGTCAAGGGGGTGGAAGGAGGCATCATTTTTGGATTGGTAATGGCACTGGACTGCTCTACATCCATTGGCAAGGGTGCTGAATTAGTGGCAATTGCACATGTGCCAACAACAGAGGAATCAATATTGGTTGAGTTGAGCTGAACCCCATCAACAGAGGGGTGGCACTGCCAGTTTGCCCCTGGTGGGATTTTGTTGGATGGAAGACATGGGTCTGCTTTGGAACAGCAGAGACAAGTAGCAACATGTCTGACCGATATGGCCACAGGGTGTTGATGTGTTTGCTTGCACCCTTGTGGCCCTGAAAATGCAGTGAAGTCATCAATAAATGTGGAAGGAGTGTGCTTACCACACAAAATGATTGCCATGCAGCCATTGTGTGTTCATCAACTTCAGCTCCATGCATCTCATCCCAGTGAAAACCTGATGCTGATCTAATCTCCTGAACAACAGCATAGTTGGCCTTGAGCTACATGGAAATCAGTACCATTTATGCCATTCAAATCGATGGAATTGATGGAATTTAATACATACATTCTTCTGCTTCTGCTGACACAATGGTGACATTTTTAGTACCTTTTGCAATGGGAATTTGTGGTTGATTTCTATCACAGCTTTATTGAATGTTTCTTCCTTGAAATTATTATCGCCAGCAGAGCCACAGTGAGTGAGAAGTATTTGGATAAGCTTGGTCATTTCTTCAGTGGTCCCTGTCATCCATGGAGTTGTGGGCTTGTTCCTTAACCTTGCTCTTCCCTTTCCCATGGACTTCTTCACAGGGTTGATAATCTGTGAATCAAGAGACAAAAACTCCTGATCAGACTTGCCACTTGATCCAGATCCTGTCTGGGTTGCTGCCATGGTAAGGATATGATGTTGGAGACTGGTGAGTATACTGCTCTACCTTGTCAGAGGCTGCCAAAGAAGGAAAGTGCTTATGCAGCTTTCTGAACATGGAACTCAGTGAGCCCAAACATAGCTGAAGGTAGGATTGAGCAGCTGAACATAGCCAAATCCTCAGTCTGTTGTAAACAGGCCCTTAGACTCCTGATCCTATACCATGAATCCTTCTGGTTGAGTCATCTAGATTTCTTCATCCAGCTTGCCAAAAAGAAAGGTGGTTTTAACATCTAGAGCCTCAATTTCCCAACCATTTAAAGCTACTATTACAAGTATTAATCATGTACTTTCAAACCTTGCTACAGGTGAAAATGTTTCTTCATAGTCTATTCTAAAGATTTGAATAAAGTCTTTTGTGACATATTACATTTTGACTCTGTTGCCAGAACAAATGGCAAGTACCCATCTGCCTTGAGTGGGTACATGACCTTTTGGTAAGTCTACCACAGTCCAAACTTTATGTTCTTTGAGTGAGTTTATCTCATCATTGCAAGCATTATACCAAGTACTAGCTTGATCCAATCTTGGACATAATGGCAACATACAATCTTCAGATGGCCCTACCCCCCTTTGTCCCAACCCTATGCACCACCACAATCAAAAATTTCACAAGACCCGATAACATCTTTTGTTCAAAAGAAATGATGGAGGCTAGCCAGCAATGCAAAGTTGTGTATTACCTTTCCCTGGTCAAAACTGACCACTTCCCTATTATAACAGAATATGCCATCTTGCCAGAACTCCTACAACCACATGCCAAACACAACTACTGAATGATGGACTGGAAGAAATTCTCCAAAGTGCTCAAACACCACCTCAACCACCTATCCAACCAAAAACCGATCCTCAACATATGAGAGGCCTAAACATGTCTGGACCAACTCAACCTAGCCATCTCCAACACAATCTGGGAAATCGTTCCCATCACCAAACCATCCCCCTTTGCAAAACAATGGTGGTTCCTTGAACTAGTGAACACCAACAAAACCCTCAAATAAATTGGACACACAGCACAAGCCAAAAGACACATATGTGAGCACCTGATACACAAGGAATACAGAGGTGAGAGCAAGTTTTGCACAACGGGTGGAAAAGACAAAAATGGAACATTGGAACGACTACCTGGAGGAAGTTGGTCAAGACAACATATGGAATGCAAACAAATACTTGACAGATGAGCCCTCAGACCATTTCATCTCACAAATCCCCACCCTATGCCATAATAATACTGACCAGCTCAACCTCACACATAACAATCAAGAAAAAAGTGAGATCCTATATGAAACCTTCTTCAAACCACCATCAAACCTGGACGAGGAAATCACTAATGCAAAGCATCCAGACCCAGTAATTGATTTCCACAACATCACTGATGAACAAATCTATCACACGATCAGAAAATTGGTGCCATACAAAGCTCCAGGCTCAAATGGAGTATGTAACATAGTCTTTACAAATAATGCTGACACACTTGTCCCCCATTTGGAACACATATTCAGAGCCACATTCAGCTTAAATTGGTATCTGGAACAGTGGAGGGTGTCATCAACAGTAGTATTAAAGAAACCTAACTGCCCAGACTACTCCCTTCCCAAAGCATATTGTCCAATAGCACTTCTGGATACAATGGCTAAGTTACTATCTTCATGTGTAGCTGATGACATCTCCTACATAGCCAAACAACATGGACTCCTCCCAGATACACATTTCAGAGGATGACCAGGACAAACCACCATTGACTCCCTCCAACTCCTAACCAAGTCCACACACAACACATGGGCTCATCCCAAAGAAAAGTATGTATCCATGTTATTTCTAGATGTTAAAGCAGCATTTCCCAGTGTACAAATTGATCGTCTCCTACACAATATGAGAACAAGGGGCATTCCAAAGGAGTACATCAATTGGTACAAAAATTGGCTTGTGGGGAGATCTACAATACTCACATTCAACAATTTCACATCGAGCATCTTCCAGATACACTCCAGTCTAGACCAGGGATGTCCTATGTCACTGATCCCTTTTCTATTCTACAATGCTGTACTGATTGACCTCACAGGAAACAAAAAGGATCAAATAGCCTTGGGATTCATTGATGATACAACCTTCACAGCAAGAGGTGTTTCTTTCAAAGATGCTGACAAGAAACTCAAGGACATCATGGAATGCAAAGGAGGGGCACTGGAATGGAGCCAAAAACACCAAGCAGAGTTTGAACTAGACAAGATGGTACTTTTATGCACTTCACACATCCATATAAGTGACCCATCACACCAAGCAAAAACCATCCCAACACCATGCCCAAGCATAGTGATCCAAGACTCAATCATCAAGCCATCACAAAGCAACAAGTTCCTAGGCATCATCATTGACCAAGAACTATGCTTCACCACCCACGTTGCTTATGCAACACGGAAGGGCACATGGTACATCCTCACATGCAAATGCTTCTTGTGGCCATCCCTGGGGATCCATGCTCTACTGATGAAAAAACTTTATGAAGTGGTGGCAGTACCTAAGATAATGTACACAGCAGAGATCTGGGCAACAAATCTCCTAGAACCCAGCACAGTGACATGCCAGAAAGGATGGGGAGCAAGAGGATTTGGAAAGAAAATTAAGTCCATCCAATGCATAGCAACACTAACCATCACAGGAGGAATGCACACCATGGCAACTGATGTACTTTTCACCCATGCAGATCTACTCTCCACCCCAGTCCTCATATGACAATACTGCCAAAGATCAGTACTAGGATTGGCAATTAATCCTAAGTCCCATCCATTGTACCACCACATTCTTCTTGCCCACAGACAGTGCCAAAAGCATAAGTCCTCTCTTCACCATCTTATCTACTCATTCCCTCTAGACCCCTGTCACTTCGAAACCATCTCACTGGTATGATACAACCCAAAATGGCAACCTCCAATTGTCATCAAGATCAAGAACAGCAGGGAGGAGGTAATAGAACAGGACACAAAGACAGAAAATAAAGAAGATGCAGTACTATACTCAGACAGCTTAGGAATCAATAGTAAAATAGGGTGGGCAGCCATAATGAGAGGAGGAGGATGACAAGTATCTAAACTTCTCTTTGATCTGAGTACTGATAGAGACCACATAGTCTATGAGGGTGAAATAGTAGGCATAATACTAGCAACAGAGCTACTCAAGAACGCAAACTGAGTAAGATCAGTCTCCCTAGCTCTGGACAACAAAGCTGCAATACAAGCTACTAAGTCAGTTCAATCCAAAACCTTGCACTACTTGATGGACATCTTCCATGAAGAGCTCCAAAAGGCACTAGAGAAACACAGCCTTAACTGTTTGACCATAAGGTGGACCCCAGGCCACAAGGGCATCCCAGGCCATGAGGAGGTGGACAAGGAAGCAAAAAAGGCAGCCGAAGGTAAAGCATCCAATCCACATAACTTACCCCCCCAGCTATGAAAGCAAATGAGATGAGGGAAAAAATTATCAAGAAGTAAATTAGCAGTGAAACAACAGCTAACAATGGAACTGAAAGATCTAGCCAGGAGGATCTTCTCAGAATCCCCCTGCATGGAGTAGATTTGCCAGAGAGACCCATCGCTTCCATCTCACAAATTTCTACAACTAACCACTGACCTTTCCAAACAGCAAGCTGTTACAATTCACCCCTATTCTTTTTCTCTTTGTCATTCACATTTGCTATCATCGGCTTAACCCAATGCTTCTGTTTCGATAGAGTGCTCTAGAACATGCAACGTGTTCATCACACACCCTTATCTCTGTTATCTTCACTTCCTTTTGCCTTTCAAACCTTCTTCGCTTAGTCATAGTTGTTCCACAACCTTCTATGACTTTCCATTGCACAGTATATAAAGCCTAGGTACCTTGTCTCTTGTACTCTAGCTTTAAGAGTCCTGCTCAATCTTACCTTGTTCTCCTCGCTCCTCTCATCATAACTTGCTGCTACCTCATCAGTAGGCAGACTTACCTTCAAACCATCTGCTATATGTCCTAGCAGACAGAACCCTTGACCCTGCATGACAAGTCCTTCATCGTTACCTCGAACCCTTGACCCTGTGTTCTAGTTCTTTGAGCCTACACTCATTCCTACCTGGACCAAGCATAACAAAAGGACTAAGCTCTACGTTTTAGGACTATCATTGTTATAGATCCTTCACCATTCCTCCCAGATCCACCTCAGCTTTAGAATAAGCCCTATTGCATTCGCATAGGCTAACCACCACAGAACTCCCCTCAGACACTTTGTCCTCATCATCCTCTCCCTCTGAAACATCCCAAGACCCAGACACCACCCTTCCCACCATTGCTGAGCAACAGGAAGACACCAACCTCACACACCAACTCTCCTTGGTGCTCCACATCCCTAGAAATCCCATGTCACCTTCCCCCACCCCAACCGCTTCTCACCCCCCTCTTTTTCCCTTCCAAGCACCTCACCTTGCCCCTGCCCCTCCCCCTCTTGTCCACACCTTTGCCTCTACCCAACCCCTCCCACCTTTCACACCTTCTCCTACTATGACCACTGTCTTGAAACTGGTCAAACTTCACATCGGCTCCCCTGACACCTTCAATGGCAATTACACCAAGGCAACCATCTGGTTGGACTCTGTCCAGACCTACCTCCTAGTCAACGAAGAAGTCTACAACACCGAGGGAAAGAAAATTGCCTTCACCCTGTCTTACATGAAGTCTGGAGCCACTCTTACCTGGGCCTCCTCTTTTCACAAAGCAGCCCTCACCCTTGATGCCTCTAAAGGAACCCCTGTAAGCTTTGGAAAGTTCTCCGACTTCCTTTCCTCCTTTAGAACCACCTTCGAACACCATGACACTTGAGCCTTAGCCATCACCTGGCTCTCCACCCAACCAATGTCTGGTAATGCTGGCATTTCTGAACTCACTTTGTTTATTTTGAAGTTTTGCAACAAGGTCCAGATCAGTGAGATCGTGGATGAGAATGTCCTCATAGGGTATTTTTCCACAGCCCTCCCCATTCATCTCATGCATCGCATCATGTCCATGGACACCATCCCCACCAAAATCGACGAGTGGTACTCTAAGACCGTTCATTTCCTCATCCAATGGGGAAAAGCCAAGGACATTGCCAAAAGGAACAAGTCTGGTTCCTCCACTTATCATTCATTCACCTCCTCCTCCTCTCACCCCTCGAAAGACCCCAACACCATCAAAATTAGCAAACTAACCCCCGAAGAACATCACTGATGCATTGCAGAAGGACGTTGCTTCCAATGCTGAAAACCTGGACACATGTCTGGTGAATGCCCTGCCTCCAACAACCCTAGGCCAAAGAAGACTTTGGAGAAGAAGGTTAGGAAGGTCAAAGAAGTCCCTCAGCTGAGAGAAGTAGAGGATGATGACAATGAAGAAACTGTGGCTCGGATCTCCTTCACCATTCCAGGCGAGGATTTTTAGATGGAGGGCATACCAAAATGCAATGACCCTCCTTTTCTTGTGCATCTGTACTTGTATCATCAATAACAAAATGATCTATGCAGATCCCTGTTCATATTGTCAAACCCTTGCACTTAAAAGCCATTGGAACCTGCGCCCTGATTGACTCAGGAGTGCAAATCTCTTGCATTGGCTGGGACTTTGTCTGAAAACACAAACTCCCAACAACCAAACTCACTGCCCCCATCACTGTCAACAATGTCGACCAAACTACTAACAAGAATGGTCAAATCCGCTTCACCACCACCCTCTTTGTCTGCATCAGATCGGTGGCTCACCAAGTCACATTCTATATCCTCAATTGTGGAAACGAGAACGTCATCCTTGGACTCCCTTGGCTTAAGGAAATCAATCCCACTATCGACTGGACCTCTTGTGAGCTGTCCATTCCTCTGGAATCTGATCAATCAGATCATCTCTATCAAAACACACCCTCCCCCCTCCCCCCTCCCCCCACTCCTTCGACCTCCACTCCTCGACCTCCTCGACATGTCAACATTGACACTGTCTGGAATGGATGACTCTTTGACTATAAGCAGAAGGAGACCCAACAGCAACACCTCCTTCGCAACCACAATGTCCAGGTCATCCAACGAATTATCTGATGCGGATCTCACTTTGTCCCAAATGCCACCATTGCCAAACTCACCACTGCCACCAAGCTTGCCATGGCCACTGAGAAGGTGAAACCCAAACCAGTCCTACCACAGGAATATGCCAACTTTGCTTCTGTTTTCTCGAAGGAAGCCACCAACCATGTACCCCCCAGCTGACCCCATGACCACAAGATTAATCTTGACAAATCCTTCATCCCAAAAATCAGCAAACTCTACCCCCTCTCCCCCGATGAAAAAGCAGCCACTGAAGCTTTCCTTGACGAAAACCTTGTAGCAGGAAAGATCCACCCATCAAACTCTCCCCAAGCAGCTCCTTTCTTCTTCATCAAAAAGAAGGATGGAGGTCTTCACCCCTGCCAGGACTACCGATACATCAATGAACATACTGTCTGGGATGCCTACCCCCTCCCTCTCATTTCCAACCTTGTCAACAAGCTCAAAGGAGCCAAAGTCTTCACCAAGTTCGATGTCTGCTGGGGCTACAACAATGTTTGCATCAAAGATGGACATCAATGGAAAGCAGCCTTTATCACCCACAAAGGTCTCTTTGAACCCACTGTCATGTTCTTCAGACTTTGTAATTCCCCTGCCACATTTCAATGATTCATGAATGACTCCTCCAGAGATATGATTGCCGAAGGATGGCTCATCATCTACATTTTGAGAATAAAGGTACGCTATGTACTACTCAAATGCGAAGGAACAGAGGACTTCTCAAGTGGGAATACTCACTTGGGGATGTGTGAAGGACTGTTCAGGTCTCTGCAGAAGAGTTGAATGTATCTTGTATTTGACTCTCTTAGTGAGAGTGGGTAAGGGGAAATGGCCCCCTTTATATACATGAATACTGTATGTACTTGTTTGTACTATTCTACAGTATTCTATCCAATAGGATTACTAGTTCTATTTCAAATGAATA
>JBBPMV010000045.1:0-44741 GCA_038090495.1 Heimioporus retisporus | reverse complement strand
TGGGTAGCCAGGAGTGTGTACTACTATTTATCCCACCAACACTAAGTGCCATTTCCACAGGTAGTTGCAGTACACTCCATCCACTGTGAAATGGCCAAACATTGTAACAGTTTTGGGAGTCACTGTATTTACAATATCTGGTTGTAGAGTGACATCTGCAATTATCTGTGCAATATCCACCTGATGTTTGCATGAAACTGCAAAGGACAAGAAAGAGGCACAGTGATTGGTGGGGGAATGGTGGGGTCTGATCACAAGGGTTGCCACTGATTGACAGGATGAAGGTTGCCTGTCCACTGCATGTGATACTCATCAGGTAAGGCTATCAAGGCTGCTTTGGAGTGTTGTGTGCTTGTAGCATGGATGTCTGACATCAGACAAGATGAAGGAGGAGTTTGAGCCAGTGGACAAAGTGGAGGGTAGCAGAAGAAGGTGGAAGAAAGTGGAAGGGAGCCAAAAGGGCAGAAAAGACACTCACCACCCCTTGGCAACTCCTTTAGTGTACTGTGCTCCTGTAAGATCCCTTCAAGTTGTCATAACTTGTCAATCACTTCTTTGAACCCAAGTATCCTTTTAGTATCCTTGCTTATTACAATTACATACACCTGTCCCACATCATCTTGTCCAACCCATTCTTTACTCTCTCCAGATAGTATGATACATGAGATAGTTCCCTACATCAACTTCATCTTTTAGTAATTGACAACACATACCTTTCAAATTGACCAACCTACCTGCATGTAATTCAATAATGCCATGTGGTTGTGAGGTCAAAGTGCTAAGCATGATGGAGGTTGACCCCACAGATAGTATTATGATTCATTTTTATCCTTTTTTTGCTTACTCATATTAGCATAGCCTATTCTCCTTTTTTAGAATATTCTAGAACATACAACATGTTTATTGCACACCATTATCTTTACTCCTTATCTTTGTCTTTTCCTTTCAAATATTCTTTGATTGGTCATGAATGTTTTATGGTATTTTATGGCTTTTTTTCATAGCATATAAGCATTGCTGCATCATCCCATGTATCTTAGCTTGGTCCTGCTCAATCTACCTTGATTCCTTCACCCCTCATCATAACTTCCTGTTATCTCTTTGGTAGGCAGACTTATTCTTGGATCCATCATCTATATGTTCTAGCTCTTCCTCTGAATTCACCAATGTGGGCTGGACCTCTTCTCCTAAACTTCCTCCTGTTGCTATCACCAATCAAGAATGGAATGGCATCTGGCCCACTTTTCTCTCTCCTGTTCCCATAGTTTCTGTTGTAAGTGCTTTGACCTTTTCCTCTTATTTTTGTTGAAATCCTCTTTTTGCAATTTCCCAAGGAACCATGATTCTTTTCCTTGACAATTTGAACCTTTGTGGTGCTCTTCATGATTATTTAGAACCCAATTCTCTCTTTTTCCTTTTGTTTCACATGCACAACTAACTCCATTATCTTTACACATGACCAATGATGTTGCAGGGACCGTTCTCTGCATGAACCTTGGAGCTCCTCTCATTGACATCTATTATGAACTTCATGATATCATGGTGTTGCCTATGCACCAGCTGGAGATGGACAACTTGACCACAGATGTGCTCCACTACATGAATTATCTCAACTCTACAGCCAACACTAATGAATAATTCCTTAAGATCTCTAGCAAACCCCTGACCACTGAGGAGCTGGCCTTCATTGAGTGCACCAAGATAGCCTGGAAAGCCCAATGAAACATTCCACTCAATCATAACCATCCCCTCAACAATGGAGCTTGCTTTCATTGTCATTATCTTTTTTCATATCTATGCCAATTGCATCTATTACCACTACCTTTTCTGTCTTCACCATGCTCTTGGTTACCCCACTTATCAATGTTCCCACCATCCTCATCTTAGGGAATCTGCTTCCCTCATCCTTTCCTTCTTATCCTCATCATTTTACTTTCATTCCTTCTACTCCTCTCATGGTTCTTCATATGGCTTTCAAACCTCCTGTATATCTTATCCCTTGGCCTCTTATTCTTCATCTCTTCCATCCATTGCCAATCCCTTACCATTCCTCCCCCACATGCTCATTATCATCAACCTCCTCATTGTTACACCCCACATTCCAACACTGAACTTCATGCCCATGAACTCCCCTCTCTGATAATGAAGACTGCTATAATAATAATGATGACTATATCACAGACACCTATGCCAATATGATTGGATCTTCTGGAGGAGGATATTACATACATGGACTTCTGGTTTGTTGTTTTCTTTCCTTTGGATTTTCTCATTGTAGTTTTGAATTTACCAAGTGTTATGCTTGGTCTGGGTAGGAATGAGCATAGGTTCAAAGAGCTAAAATGTAGGGTCAAGGATTTGAAGTGAGGACAAGGGACTTGCTACATAAGGTCAAAGGTTCTGCCTGCTAGGACATATAGCAGGTGGTTTGAAAGTAAGTCTGCCTACCAAAGAGGTAGCAGTGAGTTACAATGAGGGGAATGAAGGAAACAAGGTAGATTGAGCAGGACTAAGCTGGAGTACAAGGGACAAAGTACTTAGGCTTATATACTGTGTAATAGAAGGTCATGGAATGTTATGGAATAACAATGACTAAGCAAAGAAAGTTTGAAAAGAATGTGAAGCAGAGATAAGAAAGATAAAGGTGTGCAATGAACACATTGTATGTTCTAGAGCACTCTATTGAAGTAGAAACATCAGGTAAGGCCAATGATAGTAAACCAAGATGACAAAAGAAAAAGAATAGGAGCAAATCATAACACCAAGGAGGAAATGTTATGATTTGTCCCTATTCTTTTCTCTGGTTTACCTACATTGGTACAACCTGATACTTCTCTTTTTTAGAATGCTCTAAAACATACAACATGTTTGTCATATATTTTCATCTTTTGCTTCATGTTTTTCCTTATCTTTGTTTTGTTTTCCTTTGAACCTTTCAATGCTTAGTCATGAATGTTCTATGACATTCTATGACCTTCCATTTCACAGTATATAAGCCTAGTTACATCATTCAATCTACTCTTCATCTCACTTAAACCTCTTGTGCTAATACTAGATTCCTGCTAGATATCCTTAGGACTCTCTCAAGCCTGCCTCTAGCACATTGCTAGAAGGATTTCTTTCACACTCTATCATTACATGTCATAGTGATCAAACCCCTGACCCTTCAGCAAGTATTTCACTTGAACTCCTAAACCCTTGACTCTCATCTTTAGTTCTCTTTGAGCCTATGCTCATTCCTACTTGGATCAAGCATAACAGGTTCAAGGTAGGAGGTGATGTTGCTTGCTCATATACACATAAAGTGTGTAGCTAGCAGCTTGGTAGGTGAGCAAGGGGTTGAGACAGGGCATTAGAGGATACATAGATGGAATTGGCCTGGTAAGGTTCTTGGTCCTGTATTTGCAGCACATCAAAACATCATTGGACATACAGTTTTCATATGTGGTTCATGAGATTCTTCTCACACAGCAACATACACTGCTGATCACAATCAGTTAGTGCAAGCATGGTGGTGGTGTTGACAGGATATATCACTTTAGGCATTCATACAAGGCCATGTGCTTTTCAGTGCCCAGGTTGTGAAGATCATGCTGTAACCTGCAATCATGCAATACTGTAGCAAGTCTGTTACAACATCCTGGCAAGGTAGAGTCACATGGTGATGCAATATAGACTCTAACTAGAATGACACCAATATCACATCATATTGGAATGATATAATGCCAGATAATGCAACATAATGCATCACAAGCATCTAGTAATACAATTAAGTACTACAGTATACAGTGAATGCAATTTTGATATTATGTAAGCAGCTTTAAAGCACACCATCCAAAACATATCCTTTTTTTGATATATATATGTTCTACAACATATTTTATTCAATTATCCACTCTCCTTCCTCTTGGGAATGCTTAAGCAGCTATCAACTGAATTATATATAATATTCAAACACTTTAAACCATTTGTATTAGTATAAAATAGGTAGATAAGTAGAAATAGCAAAAAATATGAAAAATTTTGGAAGATTTTATTTTATAGATAGAATACTTCTGAAAAATGATTCCCAGATCCTAAATATGTGTCCCAACAATGCTGGAGAAGCTTGGATCCAGGGGATGTGTTCTTGGAAAGATATCAATATATACCTCCTATTTCTAAATTACAAAAGAATGATTTGCATTTTTGATTTTTCAGGTAGATTCCTACTGAGAATTTGTACATACCTATCCTACACATGCATCTACCAGCTCTCAGACAGGTAGAGGACATGCTGTCTCCTTGGCATACAGGAGTCCATATAGTTATCAATTCCTATATATCAGAAAGTGATGCAAATATTTATCCATTTGTTAGGGCACTTGCTCACAACCCTAGCATGCATATAGGCCTCTATGGACCCAAATATGTGAAAAAATAGGACAGGAATTGAGCTCTGGAGAACAGAAATAACATACCAGAAACATAAAAAATTGTTGGAGATTTATGAGATTTGTGAAAATATATCAATAACATATGCATATGATGCTGAATACATGTATGGAACAAATGATAGACCATTTTCAGACATGGAGAATCATTCTAGTCACTGTGCCTAGCACTATAGATTGTATAGATTTATAGAAATGGAAGATACTAGCAATTTACCTATGTACTATTTTCCTCTGATGTTTGGAGACTTCAAACACACCAGATTGATCCATTCTGCAAAAGTAGTTGATGAGCTGATGGTTAATGAAACAGATAAGGAGCTAGATAACCTACATGTATGTGCCTACAAACAAGAACAACTGCTATTGTAATTAAATCTAATTGGCTTGCATATTGCCAGCATTTGCTGGCTGCTTTGCCTTTACCTCTTGAGGCTAGGTAGAGTGCCTTCATTTGTCTTTGTTCAGTTGAACCCAAATGAAGTTTTTTCAAAAAAACACTCTGGTTTACTTTGCAGCAACACTAGCACAAAGCAATACAAACTAAGGTGGCAACAGAAAATGAACCTGAATAAAATGCAAACACACAGCAGGCATTAAACATTGAGCAGAAAAAAAAATGAAACAAAAAGATGAAGGGTGTAATGAAGCAAAATGAGTTATTGAACAAAGATAGTGGAAAAGTGGAAGAGCGAATGTGAGAAGATGAGGGAACTGAAGGAGTGCAAAAAAGCTCCTAAGCCACCAGATATCACTTCAGTTCAGAGACTAAGCCAAACAGCAGGTGACTAGAGCTGGCAAGATGCACTGCCCAAACAGCAACCATTGTTGGCTGATTAGTATGATATTTTTAAATATTGTATAATAATTATTGTAAACTTAGTATATTGGACTTAGGCACTTGATAGGAGTGTTTAAGGTCTTGACAAAATCACAAGTAACCAAATTCCTAAATCCATGTGCCAAACTTCACTAAAACAACTCACATTGCATCAAAAAGAGCATGATTGTCCAGGCTTCCATACCTTGATGATCTGTGTTGGCCATTCACTCCAAGAACATGCAGCACAAGGAGGTACATATGATCCCTCAAGGCCATGTCCATAAATTGTGTCATTTGTGAGTCTAATCTAATGTGCCTTGGCCCAGACATGTTTCATCCATCTGATAAAGATGAGAGTTTGAGGAATGCTTGAGTTTTATCAAGATGAGGGTGGATTGCAAGTAATAGATAAGGTGAACCAGCTGATGGATGTAGTATACTGTATGTATGTACTATGTATCTCAATATCATCAATATCCTTATATTGTGCTCTCCTGGAGTTCTATGGAGCAGCTCAAGTATTTTTGGAAGTGGTGATCTACAAATTGAATGTATGCAATGGATTGGGTTACTGTGCTGTCTGATAGTGTTGTGGCATGAGGTCAGTCCAGTTCCATCACAAATATACATTAATCAATTTTGTACATTAATAAGGGAGATCATGCAAAGTGATGGGGATGGTGGATGGTTCAAGGCTGAGTTGCATATGTACATGTATACTGTCATATCTCATCTTTTTCAACTTTTATTTGATGTTGTTTATTCCTCACTCCTTTGCATTTCTGGATATCCTTCTCAATTCTTGGCCAAGGAGCATGCATATCCACTTGTTTTTGCTGTGTATGAAGGATAGGACAACTATTGTTTTTTTTTTCTTTTTTTGCTTTTTGTAAAGATTTTTCTAGCAAAATCAGGCCCAAGCTTCTCTGCCCCCACAATCAAGATCAAAATGGTTAAGAAGGATGACAAACAGGCAAAAATATGATTGGAAAGGAAGGTGGGCATAGTATTTATTTTGGAATTGTCACATTGTTTTATATGTTTCTGAATTTTGTAGTGTAAAATACATTGATTTCACTGGAACTGGTGGTGTATTTGCAAAAAGCCTAATTGATTGTCTTGACTACATGTGACACAGTATACATGTCTGTTGGTACCTTTTCATGTCCTCAATAGTACATACTCCTATTCTGATACTCTCTTGCATCCTGTTACAACCACACTATCTGCCTTACACTCATGCTTCCAGCAAGAGTCTCCAATAACCACACAGTAATGCCCATCCCATTGCCTTGCAATATCATATAACAGAGGTATTTCATCCCTGACATTGCTTTGAAGATGGACATGTTGTACTGCTGGCATGTGTCTCCAAAATGTATGCCAAAAGTCTAGGTTGAACAACACATAGCATACATATACATGTGTTACCTTGGATAATGGCAAGGCATCACAGATGCTGTTAATGAGTACATGTTCCAAAGGCTGCCAGTCAAGGTCCAAGTCAATATCTTCATATTGTCTTGAAAATGCAGGAATGACAATGTTCAATAGTGGGTGTTTAGTGGGATGGAAACAGTACTGTTGGTGGCAAGTGCATTCAGATGTTGTGTTGAGCTGAAGATGTGGTCCCATAACACCTGTTAAAAAGGGTGGGATGACTAGTGAATGTATTGTTGGCTGTGTGGTAGAGCATGCAAAATTACTACTGTAGTGTTTTGCAAGAATTGAGTACCACTGAGCATAATCATCCAAGGAATAGGTTGGGTTGAATTCTTCATGCATTGGATTGTTTTGCAAGACAAGATTCAGCCTGGCTTCAGCAGGAAAGCTTAGACCAGCCATGAGTGCAATAGTTGCTGGCAGTGAGGCAGTTATATGCATGTAAGATAGATTTGGCAGATTGGTCTTCTGAAGAGGACTATAGTCTATCCAAGAGAAATCATCCATGCCATTTAGGACATGTAGAAGGACAAGATGAGCAAGGTTTTTCATGGTACCCAGCACAGCAAGGATTTCTGTCATGTTGGGTGTAAAGAAAAACCCATCATGAATAAAATCATCTAAGCTTAGATGAAGATCAATTATATGATCCAGTTTCCATGTGTATGAAATTAATGGTGTCATTTGTTCTGGAATAATCATATTGCCAGTGGATACACCATACAGCTTGACTGGAGTATGCAGGTGTAGTTTTTGGAGCATAGAAGTATTTGAAAGCACTTGAGAAAGAATGTAATGTTTTTGTGCATCCCATGGTGTCATCAAGTAAAATTCTTTAATACGTTCAGCATATGGGATGAATCTCTTTGCAAGTATCAAGTGAAGTTGAGGATCAAGGTTTTTTGGATGCCATATGCATATCTGGAGTGGTGCTTGTCCAGATCTAGATAAGCATAAGTCTATCCAATGGGCAGAGTGTGAGATGATGTAGCTCCAAAGTATGGTGCTGTCAAGTATAATATTGCGCCAATGGATGCATACCAGTGAAATAGGGGTCCAAGTCCATTCTTGATGCCACATTCTCAAATATGTATAATCATGAAATATCCTTTGAACAAGGCAGAGAAAGATGTATGTAAGCAGTTCATGTGGAAGGTGAGTGATGTAGGAAGTGGAATTTTGTTGTGAATAAAGAGTAGATGAAATGGCTGTGTGTGCTTCAGGTTGTGTTGGTTGCTTGTCATTGTGTTTGGACATATTCAGTTTACTTGTCATCAAGTAAAGACAAGATATTGTGTGTGGATGTATAGGAGAAATAGAATGTGTACAAGATGATATGAGTCCAAGAATATGATGTTCCACTTCCAAAGTACATCCAATCTTTTATACAATTGTATTGAATATGCTTTGCTAATCTATTCATTATATAGCTTTTGTCTCAGATTACATAATATATATGACAGGTTGTACATTTGTTCTCAGGAGTTGATGACTAAATGTTGGCATTGTCTCCCACAACCTTGCTGATAGAGCAAAAGAGGTTGGAATACAACTATTTACAAAGTTTTGTGTAAAGATTCCAAAATGTATAAGCAATTTTACATATTGTAATTAAAATGATGAAGATCTGAGCAGCTGGATATATTGATAAGTGTCACAAAATTGATACTGTTATGCTTGGTTTGGGTAAGAACAGGCACAGGCTCAAAGAATTAGGGACTAGGGTCAAGGGTTTGATGTACAAGCAAAGTACTTGCCAAAGGGTCAAAGGTTCTGTCATATAGGATGTATAAACAATGGTGTTGAGGGTAAGTCTGCCTATTGAAGAGGTAGCAGTGAGTTACAATGAGGGGAGCAAAGGAGAAATGGGGTAGATTGAGCAGGACAGGGAACAATGTAGTCAAGGTTATATACTGTGAAATCAAGTTGTAACATTACCCCTGGAGTACATTTAAAACTATGATGAGAAATAAAACATGAAAAAAAAAGCAATGAACTTAGAGGTCCATGTAGTGATCAGCACCAGGGGATCCTGTTATGTTGGCATAGACAGAAGCATCATAGTTAGGATAGCCAAATTCTTCATTGATGTCAAACAGACCCTTTGGCTGGATATCTGGATTGGCAATGGGGTTCCACATTAGAACAGGAAAGGCATCAACAATAGTACCATGAAGAAGGAGAGGGAATAGAAAGAGAGTTATGTTGGACAGGAGGAGATGAGAGGTGTTGGGCAGGAGGATGAGTGGAAATAGATGATGTTCAGAAACCTCAAGAATCACAAGAGGAGCAAGATTGGGAGAGGAGGAGGAGGAGGAGGAAGTAGAGATAAGAGGGGCTGGAGTTTGATGATGAAGGCAAGGACATTGGGAAACTAAGTGAGCAGAGTGATAGTAAATCCATTTGGCATGAATATAGGAAAGTTGATGGCAATGGAAACAACTTTATAGAGAGGATGATCACTGTTCAAAGGATGGTTATACTCACCTTTCCAGATGACCTCTGTCTATTCTAGAAAGGCAAGTTCCTTGGATGTCAAGGGTTTGCTAGAGGCCTCAGGGGATGGTTGATTAGCAGTAGAACTTGAGTTTAAGAACTTCACATAGTGCTGAATGTCTAAAGTCAAATTATCCATTTGTAGCTGGTGCATAAGGGATATGATGAGATCCTGTAGGGTATGATAGGTCTTGAGGATACAAATGGTGTGATGCATGCAGGCAGTGTCATCAGTGATGGTGTCAGCTCTGATGTGAAGGTGATGGATTTTGTCATACATGAGGAAAAGGAAATGAAGAGGGAAGCTAGGTTCTAAATGGTTGTGGAGTGAAATATGAAGATTTGGATTGTCAAAGAAAAAAAAACATATATCCCTGTTGAATGGAAGAGAAAGGATCATAGCAAAGGTGTGAAGCAGAAGAAAGAATATTAACTACAAGTTTAGTGGTAATGGGGGAAGGGGACCATTGGCCAGTCCATGGGTGGTCCAAGGTTTTGATGCAAGGAAGTTCAAGAAGTGAGTCCCAGCCTACATCAGCTTCAACAGAGGAAGAGCAGCTAGAGGGGGTGTTGGGCATGAGAAGAGGACAGAGGGAAGACAGAGGGGTGAAGGGTTTTATACTTGGAAAGAACTTCCTTGGTATGTTTGAACTCTGATTCTGGAAGCCAGGAGTTTTCTTCAACCAAGTACCTTTCTTATTAGACTAAGAAACAGTGATTGTTTAGGATTCCTTTGTATTAGATGATCTTCTCCATTTTGTATTCCACTTCTCCATTGATGAGGTCAGGTGAAAAGGGGGGGAAATTCAGGCTGTATATATTGTTTTCATGATAGGACAATAAGAGGGAAGCATGGAAGGTGTTGTGAATTTTCCAGGTACAAGGGAGGTGAAGTTTGTAAACAAGCAGAGATAGCACCTAGACAATGGTAAAGGGTTCTTCTTGCTTAGGAGCAAACTTTGGATGGGTGATGAGGTGTTTCAAGTTGTAGGCTTTTAGCCTAATCTTGTCACCCTTATGGAAGGGAGTGAATTTTCCATGAGAGAAAGCCTTCATGACTTGTCTAGTGAGTTCATTGATGCCAAGGCTTCATCTTGAGTGGCAGAGAGGGTTTTCAGTCATTCTTTGACTGTAGAGAGGTTGGATCCAGCAATAACAGTTGGAAAGGGGCAAGTATTACAATTTGCCCCTATTCTTTTCTTCTTGTCATTCTTGCTTACCTTTGTTGGGTTAACCCAATACTTCTATTTCAATAGAGTGCTCTAGAACATACAACAATTTTTGTTGTACACCCTTACTTTTCTTATCTGTACTTCTTTTTCCTTTCAAATCTTCTTTGCTTAGTTATGGATATTCCACAACACTCCATGACCTTCCATTGCACAGTATATAAGCCTTAGTACTTTGTTCCTTGTACTTCAGCTTAATCCTGCTCAATCCACCTTATTTCCCTTCACTCCCTTTATTGAAACTTGCTGCTACCCCTTCAGTAGACAGACTCATACTTGAACCACCAACCATACATCCTGGTTGGCAGAACCCTTGACCCTAAGTTTTAGTTCTTTGAGCCTATGGTTGTTTCTATTCAGACCAAGTGTAACAGCAAGGTTGGAAACCATAGGTGAGGAAGAAAGGTGATTTGCCTATGATGGAGTGAGGGTGATGGTTGTGTACATATTCAGTGTGAGAAATCATTTGGGACCATGTAGAAAGGAAGCTGTCACAAAAGATGTGGAGATAAGTTTTAACTTCCTAGATGACATGTTCCATTTCTCCATTAGACTGAGGATGATAGGTGGTGGAGAGGAAAAGACCATATCCAATGAGGCATTCAAGTTCTTTGGCAAAGACAGAAGCAAATTGAGAGCCATGGTCAGAGATGGTTTTGTTGTAGAGGCCAAACCAAGTATAAACCTTGTGAAAGAAGAGGAAGGCAATCCCTTCTGTGGAGATGAATTTCTCATAGGGCAGAGAATCCCCCCCTTAGTAAGCCCATGGTCAGCCATGACCAAAAGACTGTTGAAATCATTGGAAAGGGGAAGGTCCATGATCAAATCACAGGAAACCTGTTGGAAGGGGCAAGAACAAGATGGGGCAATAGGAGATAAAGGAGGAATGGTAAGGTGTGTGTTGGCTTTAGCTGACTGGTATGAGACACATCCTTCAACATATTTCTGGATGAACTGGGCAAGATCCAGCCACCAGAATTTCAAAGCAATGAGTTGATGTGTTTTGAGGTAATCAGGATGGCCAACAGCAAAGTGATCATGGTACCACTCAGCCATAGATTTCTAAAGGTCAGGGGGAACATGGGCATGATCCTAATAAATGAGAATGCCTGCATCATATTGCTAGTCTGAGAGTTGAGAGCAAAAGTGAGCAGGAATGCCTCCAGTGATGGCCCTGAGTGTATCAAGCACCAGAAAATCAGATGTGGAGGAAGCCAGCTTCAATTAGAGGGCTATGTAAATAATATTGATGAAAAGAGGATCAAGGAGCAGAATAACATTGTCATTATCATCATCATTGACAGGAAGGAGATTGGGGTAGTGGGAGAGGGCATCTGATGCAGTGAGGAAGGAACCAAGGATGTGAGTAAGATGAAGGTCAAAGTCTGAAATATCAAGTAGCTATTGAGCCTGTCAACAATTAAGCTTTTAAGACTGCCAGAAGTACATCAAGTTCTTGTAATCTGTAAAAACTTGGACTTGAAAGGAGGAACCATGTAAGTAGTGTCTCCAGGCCTTGAGACCATGAATGATGGCTAGAAGTTCTCTGTCATAGATATTGTAATTTTGTTCTGTGGGAGAAAAGGATTGGAATAGGTAGGAGCATGGGTGCCAATCACTGTTGTGTCAGTTTGAAGGACACTTCTTGAGGCATATTTGGAGATGTTGGTGGCAATGGCAAAGAGGTGAGCAGGATCAGGGAGATGGAGGATTGGTTGGGAGAGGAAGAGCTTCTTAAGCTCATCTAAGAAATCTTGACAAAAAGGGGACCAGTTCCAGGATTGATTCTTTTTGATGAGGTTAAGGAGAGGGCAAGTGATGTTGGAGTAGTTAGGGATAAAATGTCAATAGAAGTTAGCAAGCCAAGGAAGGAGCAGACATCCTTGACTTTGAAGGACATAGACCATTCTTGAATACCATTGAGTTTGACCAGGTCCATAATTAGTTTGTTAGGATGAACAATCATACCTAAGTATTCAACCTCTAAGGTTGTGAATTTACACTTCTCAAGCTTTAAGTGGAGGTCAAATTCCTTCATGTGCTGGAGGACTCATTTTGTTATGATTTGTATGGACCCCTATTCTTTTTCCTCCTCTTCTCTTGACTTTACATTTCTTCCCAGACACTATGGACTTGCTTCCTCTCATAGATCTCATTTTCATACCATGATCAGCCATGCTTGATCATTCTTTTCTTAGATATTCCTATGCATTTCTCTTTGTGCAGCCTTGCACTATTTATACTTACTTTTCCCTCCATCACAGACAGCTTCATTGATCACAGTTCACTGCGTACTCATACTTAGAACCATAGCCTTAAGGGCTATCCTACCATTACTCAGGATGACTTCTCTAGACAGTGCCTTCAGGCCACCTCAGTAGTATATATACCCAGATGCCATGTATTTTACCCATAAGCAATTCCTACTTGGGTTTTCACTTTCACTTGCCTCTCAGTCCTCAGTCCTCAAGGGAATTGTGCCTCTTGCTCCCTTCACCCCTCACTCTTTGCCACTCCAATATAGTGGACCCTTGATCACCTACTAAGTGATCTGTTAAACTCCAATAGTCTAACTATCCAACCCTGAAACTCTTTGCCTCTGGCCACAATCCCACAACTCCTCAGCTTGTCCCTGAGCATACTCACTCTTGTCATTATTGTCACTCCCCTTTGGCTAGTGAATCTAGGTCTGAAACCTTTGTCCCTCAATCCTTGGACTTGTGTGGGTGATCCTACCAAGTCTTCACTTGTCCCTACCTGGGCCAAGTGTAACAAAAGGAATTGCTTCTCTTGAAAGAGCTACCACTGCAGTAGTCTCCCACCATTTTCCACTGACACCCCAGCAACCCTTGCCCACAGGGCAACCTCCACATCCCAGACAATTGCTTCCAACAAGAAGCAATTGCAGAAGCTCACCCCGACAACTCTGACTCGTCTGAGCAAGAACAATCCCCAATCACTGCCCACCCTTCAGAGGAAGACACAGATATCCTTATCCCAGAAACCCAGACTTTAGATCACCAACTCTTGCAACAACTCTTAGAACAGTTATCTGTTCAAGAACCCAACTACTTTGATGAAGAATTCGCTAAAACCTTAGAACAAACCCACACTGTCACTCCCACCCCATCTGCCCCCCTCAGAACTCTCCCTGAAGTACTATATGCTTTCTCCCCCACCCAACCAAATACTCCAGAAATGGCCAACACAGAACCATCCTCCCACAAACCCACCGAACTCAGATTAGGCACTCCCAATCACTTTGATGGAGATGCCACCAAACCAAAGCATGGGCTACTGCCATAACCTTCTACCTTACCATCAACAAAGAAGTATACAACAATGATGCCAAGAAAGTGGCATTCACCCTATCCTATATGACAAAAGGATCCACAGCCACATGGGCTGCAACCTTTAGAGAACAAATCTTGTCTTCCAAACTAAATGCTGATGAAACAGTCCCATTCAGTTGGGACAGTTTCTCAGCCAATTTCAAGAAAGCATTCTGCAATGGACACGACACATGTGCCACAGCCATCTCATGGCTATCCATACACAGGACCACCACCTGAGTCACTCAGAACAAACTTGCCAAATATATTGCCAACTTCTGCAATAATGTCCAGATCTCTGAGATCACTGATGAAAACATTCTCATCAGCTACTTCTCTGCTGGTCTCCCAGTATACCTGATGTGCTGCATTATGTCCATGGACACCATCCCCTCCAAAATTGAGGAATGGTATAACAAAGCCACCCACTTCTTCACCCAGTTCCAGAAAGCTGATGACATCACCCAATACAATTGCTCTTCCCACACAGCCCCCCATTAGACATTCATTTGCCAACATCACTGCCCCACTGGTGATCCAAACACTATGGAAGTTGATGCCATCAGAGTTGACAGACTAACCCTGAAGAATGAAAAAGATGCATCGAACAAGGGCTATGCTTCTGATGCCATCAGAAAGGGCATAACTCTAATCAATGCCCAAAATATCCAAATCAAACTCTGCAAACATGCCAATCCTTCCCAAAGAAGGTTAGACAAACCATGGTGTTCTCCATATCAGAAGAAGATGATCTCCCAGATGAAGAACAATCCCACTCAGTCAAATGCTTGGGTTTTTAGAATGGAGGACTCAACCAACATGAACCCCCTCCCCAACTAGATGTGCGCCTGTATTTACCTCTAAAATTCAAAATGCTATTTATATTCCCATTTTAATCATGTATGCATTATCAAATGTTGGCACCCAAGCACTCATCAACTCTGGAGCATCAATCTCCTGCATCAACTGGCATTCCACCAGAAGAAACAAACTTCCCCTTGAATGACTTCCCACTCCGATCCCAGTACACAATGTAGATCAATCCTGGAACAAAAATGGAGATATCAAGTTCACTTCCAAAATCCCCATCCACCTCAATAACATTGTTCACCGAGTACAATTCCATGTAATGCACTGTGGAAAGGAAAACATAATCCTCAGACACCCTTGATTGAAGGATACCAACTCCACTATCAATTGGACTTCTGGAGAAGTTACCATCCCTAATTTCACCAACCAAACCAAGGAACTATACACACCCCAGAACTCCCATTGACCCATGAATCATACCTGGATGGATCACAATTCCAAACAAGACTGCCTATGTCAATATCTTGACTTCAAAGACCCCTACCACTTCTGTGAAAGAGCCTACAATGTCAGAAACATTGATTGCATCATACAATTTGGATGCAACAAATATCCTCTTGGATCCCCATGGCCAGAGGATTGACCAAAGCAACTGAACTTCCAATGCAAGCCAACCCCACTGATACAACTATTCTCCCAGAAGAATACAAAGAATATGAAGAAGTATTCTCCAAAAAAGCCACTAATCACATTTCCCCCTCCCAGTCTTATAACCATGAAATAAATCTTGACAACTCATTCACTTCCAAAGTCAGAAAGATCTACCCTCTTAACCCCAAAGAAAGAAAGGCTATGGAGGATTTCCTTGCCAAAAACTTCACCACAGGAAAAATTCGCCCATCTAATTCCCCCCAAGCTTCCCCTTTCTTCTTCATCAAGAAAAAGGATGGAGGACTCTGACCTTGCCAAGACTACAGATATGTCAATGAACATACTATCAAAGACACATACCCCCTACCCCTGATCTCTGACCTTATTGATAAATTAAAAGATGCTAGGGTCTTTATGAAATTTGATGTACAATGGAGATATAACAATGTCCGAATCAAAGATGAACACCAATGGAAGGCAGCCTTCATCACTCACAAAGGCCTCTTCAAACCAACTGTCATGTTCTTTGGACTAACAAATTCACCTGCTACCTTCCAAAGATTTATGAACAACTCCTTTAGGGATATGATTGCTGAGGGATGGCTCATCATCTACATGGATGACCTCCTCATCTTCTCCCCTGATGGAAAAACCCACACAGAAAGAACCCAACAGGTCCTCAAACAAATGAAGGAGCTTGATCTTCACCTCAAGTTGTCCAAATGCAAGTTTGCCACCACCGAAGTAGAATATCTAGGAATGATTGTCAAACCTGGTACTCTAGCAATGGATCCCATCAAACTCAATGGAATCAAACAATGGCCCACACCATCAAAAGTCAAGATGTGCAGTCATTCCTAGGGTTCACCAATTTCTACAGGAGATTCATCCCCAACTACTCAAATCTTGCCCAACCCCTCCTAGACCTTACAAAGAAAACCACACCATGGAACTGGACAGACAAATGTGCTTTGGCCTTCAAAACACTCAAACAAAAATTCTTATCCCAACCCATCCTCCAATTCCCTGATTGGGCCAAACCATTCACTATCGCCACCGATACCTCCAAATATGCCACCAGAGACATTCTACTACAAACCAATCATAATGGGGATTGGAAACCCTGTTCCTATTTGTCCCAATCCTTGTCCCCTGCAGAGAGGAGTTACAACATCTACAACTGAGAGCTCCTTGTTGCCATCAGGGCCCTCAAAATGTGGAAACAATATCTCAAAGGACACCCCACCCCGGCTTAAGTCTTCACCAATCACAAAAATCTGACATACTTCTAACAACCACAAGACCTTAACTGCAGACAAGCATGCTGGCTCCTGGATTTAGCTGATTATGACCTTCACCTAACCCATGTTCCTGGAACTTCCCTTGCTAGGCCAGATGCCCTGTCCAGATGTCCTAACCTTGTCCCTGATGACAAAACTGACAATCACAACTTTACTCTATTGTCACAATTCCTGTTCATCAACATGATCAATGTAGCCCTCACTGACAAACTCCAAAACTCTTCCAAAGAGGATCCCCTGGTCTTGGACTCTCTACAGGCACTTTCTGAAGAAGTTCCCTCCACCCTCGACTCCCACCTCTTCAATTGGAAATACAATGCAGGCATCCTCACCTATCAGGGACAGGTCTATGTACCCAACAACCCTGACCTTTGCCAATCTGTGGTGGCTCACTGCCATGATCATGCCTCCACCAGTCACCCTAGATTTCTCAAAACCTGTCAACTGATTTCCTCTGAATTCTGGTGGCCAGAGTTGGCTACCTTTGTGTGAAAATACATAGAGGGCTGTCTCCACTGCCAATGAGCAAAAGTCAACACACACCCCTCTGCACCCCTGCCTCTCCCCATCCCCTCCAAGAGCTCTCAACCTTTCCAACAGGTCTCTTGTGACCTGATCACTGACCTTCCCAAGTCTGCTGGCTTCAACTCTTTGTTGGTTGTGGTCAACCATGGGCTTACAAAGGGGGTAATTTTGTGCCCTGCATTAAAAACTGCCTCCACCGAGGGAATTGCTATCCTCTTCTTTAACAAAGTCTACAAGCAATTTGGGCTCTGCAATAAGATTATCTCTGATTGTGGTCCTCAGTTCACCTTGTCCTTCACATGAGAACTCAGGAAACTCCTCAGATACAACCTTTCCCTCAGCACTGCCTACCATCCCCAATCCAATGGAGAAACTGAACTAGTCAATCAAGAAATAGAAACTTACCTCTGGATCTACTATGGTAATAACCCCACCACATGGGCAGAACACATCACCAATGCCAAATTCACACACAATCATTGCCCACACTGTCACCAGAAAGTCCCCTTTCTATCTCATGATGGGCTACAAACCCTGCCCTCTACCCACAGTTATGTATTTCTGAATCATGGTTACAGGCACTGGAATCTCACCTCAAAGAACTAATGGCCACACACGATGAAGCCTTGGCAGCACATGATCTTGCTCACCAACTCATGAAATCTCAATTTCATGGGAAATTCACCCCCTTCACCAAAGGAGACAAAGTATGGCTCAATGCCAAGAATCTCAAAAGATCCATCATACACCCCAAGCTCTCCACCAAAAGGGAAGGCCCCTTCACCATCATTAAAATTCTCTCACTGGTCACCTACCAACTATGGCTTCTGATCACCTGGAAAATTCACAATGTCTTCCATGCCTCACTGCTTTCCCCATATCATGAGAACAGCATACACAGCCTGAACTTCCCAACTCCACCACCAGATCTAATCAACAGAGAAGAGGAATACGAGATAGAATGAATCATCAGACACTGTGACAACCCCTCTCATAGGCAGTACCTCATGAGATGGAAAGGCTATTCCCCTGAAGACAACTCATGGCTTCCAGAAAAAGAACTCACCCATGCACAAAACATACTCTCAGAATATAAATCCCTCCACCCTGCTGTCTTCCCCCAGAAATCCAATCACCCACCATGACATACCACCAGTTCCTCTCCACCCAAACCCTCTTCAAACTAGTTCTCCTCAACCTAGCTATTCCTCTCCCAGAAAACATGTCCTTCTCTACCAACACCCCTGTCTCCCCCTCCACTTCTGCTGTTACCACCTCCTCTGGACCCTTCATCCCCACCCCCCTGATCCTGACCACTACCTCATCTCTCTTCTCCAACCTCACCACCTTGTCCATTGGAACACCATCCTCCTTCCACCCCACCCCAGTCCACCCCAAATACCCTGTCCACATCCATCACCTAGTCCACTCTACTAGGCAACTCATCTTTCACTGGGTCCTTACCCATGAAGCAGCTTGCCACTACCTAGAAACCAACCACCACTACACCTTCTGCATGAAGGTAACACACATTGTACAAATGTTTGACTCTAACTGAGCACAGGAATCATTCCTGATCTTCCACCCCACTCCCAACAACATCACCCAAAGGGTATTAGTGACACAACAGTGTCAAGAAATTTTTAACACCTTATTTCACTTAGGCTTTGGCCACTTCATACAGGAACTCATTCCTGCCACAGTCCTCCACCCAGTCCTCCAGCCTCTCATTGAGGCCTTCAGTGTCAACAAAAGGTACATGTACTTCTCGGACTGCTCCATCATGTTCCTTCCTCCAGTCCCTCACCACCTCCTCACCAGTGAATCATCCTTTCAAGGGTGATCCCCAACCCCCCACCCCAACCAAGAGAACATTGAACCACTCCCCACCCTGGCACATACCCCTGCCTCCCTACAAGCAGCTGCCTTCCTCCTTGACCTCAGTAAGGCCTGCCCCCATGACCTCCATCTGGTCACCACCTCCAGAACCACTGCCTTCCCAATCTCTGTCAACACCCCAGCCAAGGAGACCTCTACCTCTGCTCCCTTTGGATGGGAGCAAGAAAGAACTATTGACACTCCCACCAAACCTGATCACCACCCACAATGCCACCAGTGTCATGCCCAAGGCCACCAAACCTGGAACTGCAGGAACTTCACCAGCTGTCACTGCCACCACTGGGCCCCTGGCCACTGCCCCTCCCACTGCCCCTGTTACAATTTGTGCTGACCCCTATTCTTTTTCCTCTTCCTCCTTTGACTTCTCCTTTCTCCCTGGACAATACAGACTTATCTCATCACCTAGATCTTGATTTTCTCACATGATCAGCCATGCACAATCATTCTTTTCTTAGATATTCCTATGCATTTCCTCTTGTGCTGCCTTATGCTATTTATGTATATTACTTTCTTCTCTCATGGACAGCTTCACTGATTGTAGCTCACTGCACACCTATACTTAGACTCCATAGCCTCATGGCTATTCTACCACTACTCAGGATGACTCCCTTAGACAGTGCCTTCAGGCCCCCTCAGTAGTATATGTATCTGTTACGATTGACCCCTATTCTTTTCTTCTTACTCATTGTTGCTTACTATCATTGGCCTTACCCGATGTTTCCACTTCGATAGAGTGCTCTAGAACATACAACATGTTCGTCGCACACCCTTATCTTGTTACCTTTACTTCTTTCTTCCTTTTGAACATTCTTTGCTTAGTCATAGTTGTTCCATAACCTTCTATGACCTTCCATTGTGCAGTATATAAGCCTAAGTACTTCATCCCTTGTACCCTAGCTTAGTTCTGCTCAATCTTACCTCGTTCCTCTTCGTCCCCTCATCGTAACTTGCTGCTACCTCTTTGGTAGGCAGACTTACACTCAAACCACCTGCTATATGTCCTAGCAGGAAGAACCCTTGACCCTACATTTCAGTTCTTTGAGCCTACACTCGTTCCTACCCGGACCAAGCGTAACAGTATCCAGCTGCCATGTACTCTATCCCTAAGCAATTCCTACTTGGGTTTTTGCCTTCACCAGTGTTACGGTTGTTCTTCTCCTTGATCATCTTATGCCTTCTCTCTACTTGCCTATCTTCCTTCACTTTCGATGCTGCGCATCTTTCACCTTCTTACACATTTCTGCTTACTAAACACTTACATGTCCTTTTGTTCTCCTTCATTCTATAACCTTCGACGCTTACGCGTCCTTTTGTTCTTTATCTTTCTATGACATTCCACGCTTACGTGTCGACCAGTATATAGTCCATTCGTTTACAATGATGTACTCTATTCTCGATCTGCACAATCTAGCGTACTCTTGAGTCATCCTCAGTCCCTCAGTCCCTCAGTCCTTTAGTCCTCCTACCAAGGAGTAGTCCTTCGTCCCTTCGTTCCTTCGAGCTGAGTTGTACCTCTTCATGAGTGTCCTGCTCAAGGAATTCCCTTCGACATTAGTCTTGGTCATTCAAGGTATGCTTCGCGTAACAAAAGATCGAGAATCTCCCCTGTCCCTCCTATTACGGAGTAGGACTCGCCATAGTTCATCATTCGCAGCATCAGAGCCCCCAGTGATGACTCCTCGGACAAGGAGCCCATTCCCTCCACCGCAGAACTTCGACGACGTCATCGCCTAACTGGATGAAACGTTCCCAACCCATTGACTTCACCACTTCACACCCCAGCACTCCCAGCACCTTGCACCACACGGCCCCAACCCCAGCACCCCAGTACCCCCTTAGGATCCCCCATCACTCTTAGCCCCGTTCTCCCACAGAACCCATTACCCCAAACGGCCCCTCCCACTGTCCATATCCCACCTAGCACCCAGACCACTCACACCATGACGGAACTTAAAGCTGCCCTCCCAGCAGACTTCTCTGGCGACCCCTCTGATGCCGTACAACGGATCAAAGCCATGAAGGCTTACTTTGAGATAAACAAAACCTTGTACTCCTCTGACGAAACCAAAATCATGACCACTCTCAACAAGATGAGCAAGGGACGAGGCATCTCCTTCTCAGAAATGTGGTATGATCGCATGGCAGACCCAAACTTCCCAGACAAAACCTTCGATAAGTTCTCCACCAACTTCGAATCCACCTTCTACCCCTTTGACACCCAAGCCACCGCTTGTCTCGAGCTATCTAAGCTCGTACAGAAATCCACCTGTGGACCCAATGGAGAAACAGACGATGGCTTCCAGAAATATATCACCAACTTCCAGAACCTCGCAGCCAGAGCCTCCATCACCAATGACACCACCCTCATCAACCAGTTCTCTCTTGGGCTAGACCAGCAATTGTCCATCATGATTCTCTCCATGACAACCGTCCCCACCACCATCAAAGAATGGATCGAAAAGGCTAAAACCTTCCACGCTCAGAAAGCTCGCATTGCAGCCCTACGATGAGGCCATCACACCCCCTCCTCATTCTCTCGCACCTCCACCACCCCAGATCCCAACGCCATGGACATTGACGTCATTCGCGTCTCGAAACTTACCCTGACCGAACGAGCTCACTGCTTCAGAGAAGGACTCTGTCTCCATTGTCGTCAAAAGGGACACAATGCCACACAGTGCAAAGCCTTTACCTCGAAATCCTCTCGTCCCCTCCAACAACGCATTCAAACCACCGACACCGCCCCCGCTACAGCTCCCCCCCCTCCTCCTCTTCCCCTGAAACAGCCCTCAGCCCTCAAGACTTATGTTTCCAAACTCAGAACCACCGGAAAAGACGAAGGAGAGATCTTACAAACACTCAAACTCTGCTTCGAGGAAGCAAAGGACGACTCTTCTTCGGGTTTTCAGTATGGGAAGAAGTTGTAATGTCTCCTTCCCTAGATATCGACACTGTACTAGTAGGCCTCTCCAATGAACGAACCCTGTGTCTCCCCGTTCGCCTACACGCCGCTGAGTCACAAACCATTACCACCACCGCCCTCATAGACTGCGGAGCCACTAACAATTTCATCGATGTCTCTCTAGTCCCAAAGCTTCGAACAGCCATTTGGAAACTTCCCCAACCCCTCACTGCGTACAACGTGGATGGAACCCCCAATCACCAAGGGACCATCCGTTTCTCTATCTCTGCAAATGTCATTTTCCCTGACCTCTCTGATAAAGTCACATTTCTGGTCACATCTTTAGGCTCTTCTCGCGTAATCCTAGGAATGACTTGGTTGAAGAAATGCAACCCTGTCATTGATTGGTCCACCAATACTCTCACTCTCCAGGACGCTGTGGTACCTCTTAGTGAGCGTCCGCCCTGGAAAGAGAATGACGAGACCGACCCCCAACACCTCGGAAAAATCACATTATCTACCCAACTGGCACAACAAAACCTCCCCAAAGATGTTGACATTCCCCCTTGGTGTGCTGACTACGCAGACGTGTTCTCAGAAAAGATGTTCAAAACCTTACCCCCTCATTGCTCTTTTGACCACTCCATCGACCTAAAACCGTCTTTTGTCCCAAAGATTGCCAAGGTATATCCCCTCAACCCTGCTGAAAAAGAGGCCTGCCGAACGTTCATTGAAGAAAATTTGAAAACTGGCCATATCGTCCCCTCGAAATCCCCCCAGGCTTCCCCATTCTTCTTCATGCCCAAGAAGGACGGAACCCTTTGTCCCTGCCAAGATTATCAGTACCTTAACTCCCACACCATCTGCAACGCCTACCCATTGCCTCTCATCTCAGAGCTCATTGAAGACATGAAAGATTCCACCCTCTTCACCAAATTCGACGTTCATTGGGGATACAATAACATTCGTCTGCGCGAAGAAGATCAGTGGAAAGCAGCATTTATCACACCCTTAGGACTTTTCGAACCAACGGTCATGTTTTTCGGCTTTAACAATGCTCCCCCCACCTTCCAAGCTTTCATGAACCACATCTTTGCAGATATGATCGCCAAGGGATGGTTGAAAATCTACATGGACGACATTGGCATCCATACCCAGCATGACCGCGAACTCCATCACACCCGCACAAAAAAAGTACTCCAACGCCTCTGTGAAAACAATCTGTCATTGAAAATATCTAAGTGCACATTCGACTCCCCCCAGATGGAATACCTAGGCCTCATCATTGGTCAAGGACGTATACACATGGACCCAGCTAAACTCTCCGCCATCGCAGACTGGAAACCTCCCACCTCGGTCAAGGGCATCCATTCTTTCCTGGGTTTCGCCAACTTCTACCGAAAGTTCATCCCTGGCTTCTCTAATCTGGTCGCCCCTCTCACCCTCCTCACCCGCAAAGACGAACCTTGGCTCTGGACTCCTCTCCAACAGCGTGCTTTTGACTCTCTGAAAGCTCGCTTCTCCTCCTCTCCCGTCCTCGCTTTCCCTGACGTATCCCAGCCCTTCACCATCATGTTGGATGCATCTCTCCTCACCACTGGTGCTGTCCTTCTCCAAACCGACACCAATGGCGATTTACACCCTTGCACCTACTTTTCTCAAACATTCACCCCGGCCGAACGAAACTACGACATTTACGATCGCGAACTCCTCGCGGTTATCCTCGCACTCCAGGAATGGCGACAATACCTCCAGGGCACCCCCCACCCTGTTACCATCATCACCGATCACAAGAACCTCTCGTATCTCAAGGACCTTCGGAAACTCTCTCGCCGACAGGCTCGCTGGTCCCTTCTCCTCCAAGATTTCGACATCGTCTGGCAGGTTACTCCTGGCTCTCACATGGCCCCTGCGGACGCGCTGTCTCACAATACTGATGTCGACACCTCTTTGGACAACTTCTCTTCCATCCTTCCTGACCTGGTCATCATCTCCGCCCTCGATCTTGCCCTCGCGGACAGCATCCGCAAATCCTCCTCTTCTGATCCCCTCGTCATTCGCACGCTCCACTCCCTGCAGAACAACTCTCCTCTCTTCCCTCGTTCCTCCCCCGATGACTGGTCGTTCGACAACGGCCACTTGTACTTTCGCAACCGGCTCTATGTTCCTCCCACCTCTCGCTCTACCCTGCTTCACTCTTTCCACACATCACCCACCACGGGCCACATGGGTTTCTTCCGCACCAAGGCCCTTCTCGAATGCGACTTTTGGTGGCCAGGACTATCCACTTTCATTCAGAACTTCATCGCCAGTTGTGCCCTCTGCCAACAGTCCAAAGTTAACACCCACCCCACTATGCCCCCTCTCTCTCCCATCCCCTCGTCTACCTCTCTCCCTTTCCGCCAGCTCTCCATGGATCTCATCACCGACCTTCCTCTCTCGTCTGGCTTCGATTCTTTGCTGGTCGTGGTCGACCACGGCCTTTCGAAGGGGGTAATTCTCATGCCATGTTTGAAAACCATTGATGCCGCTGGAGTAGCCATCCTTTTCTTTAACAACATCTTCAAACGCTTTGGCCTACACGACTCCATCATCTCCGATTGAGGCCCCCAATTTGCATCTGCTTTTGCCAGAGAGTTAGCCCGTTTACTCCACTACGATGTTCGATTATCCACTGCGTATCACCCTCAGACCGATGGACAGACGGAACGCACTAATTAGGAAATCAAAACCTATCTTCACATATTTTGTGGAAATCACCCTCACTCCTGGTCCTCCTTCATTTCCTCCACCGAATTCCACCACAATTCCTCCCCCCACTCTTCTACCAAGACATCCCCCTTTTCCCTCATGATGGGTTATGACCCTCGCGCTTATCCTCCCCTCAGAAAAACGTTCATCCCCGCCCTCTCCTCCCGCCTCACCACCCTGGAAGAATCCCGAAAAGAAGCCTTGGCAGCACATGAGTCAGCCCGTCGCTTCATGGCCCAACACTGCACCCGAAAGTTCTCCCCATGGAAAGTCGGCGATAAGGTATGGTTGGAAGCCACCAATCTCCGCATCCCCTACCCTTCCAGGAAACTAGCACCGAAATGACTTGGTCCTTTCGAAATCTCTCAGGTACTATCTCCCCTATCCTACCGCCTCCGTCTACCTCCCACATGGAAAATTCATGATGTCTTCCACGCCACCCTCCTGTCCCCCTTTCGCTCCACCGAAGCACATGGTCCTTCACTTCCTGCACCACCTCCTGACGTTATCGACGGAAAAGAGGAGTACGAAGTTGACGGCATTCTCGCACACAAGGGATCCCCTGGCCATTATCAGTACCTGACCGCATGGAAAGGATACTCCGCAGCAGAAAACACGTGGGAACCAGAGAGTAATCTCCATCACGCCAAGGACACTCTCTTTGATTATAAGCGAACTCACTCCCTATGATAGCATGGACCCGATCCCCATCGAAATCGCATACGCTCAACTATTTTCCCCCCGCGCCCGCTCTTGACGTTGGTTCCTTCTTCGCCACCCCACCTTATCTTCTTCCCATTTCCTTGAACACGAATACTTTTGCTGTTTCGACGATTGCCCTGTTCACATAAAAAACTACTAAAAAGAAAACATTCCCCTTCGTATGATCCTTGTCATTTTCCTTTTCTCACTCTTCATAAATCTTTTCATCACTTCACCTATTTTTCGTCATGTCTGTTACCTCCTCGTCTTCCTCTTCGTATCCACTCTCCGTTTCCTCTCCATTGCGCTCCAGACGTGTACAACCTACCTTTTTACCCACCTCCGCCGTCTACACTCTCTATGCCACCATCCTCGCAGATCCTACCCTCGTCCACACCCTCGAGACGGATCCTCTGTACGAAGAGGATGAGATCTCTCAGGAACTCGTACGCCTCTTCCTCGACGTTTCCAAAGTACAATTGTACCATTTTCAGGCTGCCCCTTCTGATTTACCTGTGGCTTTTGGACTTCCCCTCCGTCTTTTGATCGGTCATCTTCCTGATCGTATTCTTTCTATTCTTCACCTCCATGGCTTCCATGTTTTCGTTGAACGACTTGACCCTGTCACTCTTTATCCTACCTTTCGTCGCATTTACCTTTCCCTTCCTCGTGACGCACAGGACAGATATCTCAATTCCATCACCTCCATTCCCACCGTTACCTCTTCCTCTGTCTTCTCCGCTCCCTCTTCTCCCCCTCCTCTGCCGATCGCCCCTCCTGTCACCTCCACCTCTCCCCCACTCGCTTCTCGCCTCTCCTTGGTCAGACTAATCCCTCATGAGCATATCAACAACCCCCCCTTTTGCTCCGACGGTTTCTTCGTCGACCAACATGTCCTCTCCCTTAACCGAGAACACATCCAATTCTTCCAAAACCCTGCTGGATGGCGTATCCTCTCCTCTGTGGTTCAAACTCTCACTTCCCCCGTCACTCGTCCTCCGGCAACCACCTCCACCACGTGCTACCATTGCCATCACTCAGGACATTATCAAGAGAATTGTTCCGAATATCGCTGCCCCTCTTGCCACGTCTACGCTCCTGGACATCCATCCCAAATCTGCTTCACTATCCAGTGCTCCGTTTGTTCTTGTTGGGGTCATTCTGACCATTTCTGCCCTACTCATACTTGTGCTCGTTGCGATGAAGCGGGACATATCTTCTCCGATTGCCCTTTCGAAAATCTCTCCCCCTCCCAGGCGTTCTCGGCATCCTTTCCTCCCCCACCTTTGACAGACTCGGCTTGATCTTGAGGTCAGGGACTTCAAGGCTTGGACGGGGGTAATGTTACGGTTGTTCTTCTCCTTGATCATCTTACGCCTTCTCTCTACTTGCCTATCTTCCTTCACTTTCGATGCTGCGCATCTTTCACCTTCTTACATGTTTCTGCTTATTAAACACTTACGTGTCCTTTTGTTCTCCTTCATTCTATAACCTTCGACACTTACGCGTCCTTTTGTTCTTTATCTTTCTATGACATTCCACGCTTATGTGTCGACCAGTATATAGTCCATTCGTTTACAATGATGTACTCTATTCTCGATCTGCACAATCTAGCGTACTCTTGAGTCATCCTCAGTCCCTCAGTCCCTTAGTCCTTTAGTCCTCCTACCAAGGAGTAGTCCTTCGTCCCTTTGTTCCTTCGAGCTGAGTTGTACCTCTTCGTGAGTGTCCTGCTCAAGGAATTCCCTTCGACATTAGTCTTGGTCATTCAAGGTACGCTTCGCGTAACAACCAGTCTTGCCTCAGTCCTTCATCTCCTAAGGGCATAGTGCCCCTTACTCTCTCGATCTTCACCTTCAATTCTAGATAAAGAGGAACTTTGATCGTCTCACCTTACAAGACCCAGTAGTCAAACTACCCAACCCTGAACCTTGAAACTTACACCTCAATCATAGCTCCGTAACTCCTCAATTCATCCCTGACTACATCAGCTGTCATTATTGTCCCCTCTGCTAGTAAATCTAGGCTAACCCTCCATTCCCTCAATCCTTTGACTTGTGCAGGTGACCCTTACCAAGTCTTCCCTTGTCCCTACCCAGGCCAAGTGTAACAAAAGGAATTGCTTACTCTAAGTGAGCTACCACTGCTGTAGTCTCCCACTATTTCACACCAACACCCCAACAACCCCCACCCCCTAGGGAACCTCCGAGTTCCAGACAATCACTTCAGACAAGAAGCCATCACAGAACCCTTCCCCAACAACTCTGACTTGTCTGAACAAGAACCATCCCCAGTCACTGCTCACCCAGAGGATGTTGACATCGTCATTCCCAAAACTCAGACCCTTGACCAACATCTATCCCAACAACTCTCAGAACAGTTATCTGTTCAAGAACCCAAATACTTTGATGAAGAATTCAGTGAAGCAATCACTGAATTAACCCAGACCATCACCCCCACACCCATCGCACCCCTTCATACACTTCCTGAACTCCCTTACACCTTTGAACCCACCAGACCAAACACACCTAACATGGCTGAACAAAAAACCTCCTCACACTCCAAGCCAACAGAGCTCAGGAACCCCAGAATCCTTCGATGGAAATGTCATCACTGTTACAATTCACCCCTATTCTTTTTCTTTTTGTCATTTGTGTTTGTCATCATTGGCTTAACCCAATGTTTCTATTTTGATAGAGTGCTCTAAAACATGCAATGTGTTCGTCACACACCTTTATCTCTGTTATCCTTACTTCTCTTTCTTTTCGAACCTTCTTTGCTTAGTCATAGTTGTTCCACAACCTTCTATGACCTTCCATTGCACAGTATATAAGTCTAGATACTTTGTCTCTTGTACTCTAGCTTAGTCCTGCTCAATCTACCTTGTTCCTCTTTGCTCTCCTCATCATAACTCGCTGCTACCTCGTCAGTAGGCAGACTTACTTCAAAACCATCTGCTATACATCCTAGCAGACAGAACCCTTGACCCTACATGGCAAGTTCTTCATCCTGAACCTTTGACCCTACGATCTAGTTCTTTGAGCCTATGCTTGTTCCTACCCAGACCAAGCATAACAAAAGGACTAAGCTCTATGTTTAGGACTATCACTGTCATAGATCCTCCACCATTCCCCCCAGGACCTCCTCCCACAGAGAATGAGCACTGCGTGGTACGCACAGGCTCACCACCATAGAACTCCCCTCAGAAACTTTGTCCTCTTCATCCTCACCCTCCGAACAATCTCACCTAGATCCCAACACCACCCTTCCCACTGCTGCTGAGCAACAGGAAGACATCGACCTCACCCACCAACTCTCCTCAGCACTTCACATCCCCAGAAGTCCCACACCACCCTCCCCCACCCCAACCACTTCTCACCCCCCCTATTCCCCTTCCAAGCACCTCACCCTGCCCCTGCCCCTCCCCCCCTTGTCCACACTTTTGCCTCCACCCAACTCCTCCCACCTTTCACACCCCCCCCTATGATGTCTACCCTCTTGAAACCAGTTGAACTTCACATTGGCTCCCCCAACACCTTTGATGGTGACTACACTAAGGCAACCATCTGGCTGGATTCTGTCAGAACTTACCTTCTAGTCAACAAGGAAGTGTACAGTACTAAGGCAAAGAAAATCGCCTTCACCCTCTCCTACATGAAGTCTGGAGCTGCCCTGACCTGGGCCTCCTCTTTTCAAAAAGATGCCTTCTCCTTGAAAGCTGATGGTAGCACCAAAGGCTTTGGTGACTTCAAAGACTGCATTGTAGCCTTCAAAACCACCTTCGAACACCACAACACCAAAGCCCTAGCCATTACTTGGCTTTCCAGCCAACAAATGTCTGGCAATGCCAGAATTCCAGAACTCACTTCGTTTATCTCAGAGTTTCGCAACAAGGTCCAGATCAGTGAGATCATGGATGAGAACATCCTCATCAGATATTTTTCCACAGCCCTCCCTGTCTGCCTCATGCATCACATCATGTCCATGGACACCATCCCCACCAAAATTGATGAATGGTACTCCAAAGCTGTTCACTTCCTCACTCAATGGGGAAAGGCTGAGGACATCGCCAAAAGGAACAAGTCTGGTTCCTCTACTTATCATTCGTTCACCTCTCCCTCCTCCTGCCCCTTGAAAGACCCTGATGCCATGGACATTGATGCCATCAAAATTGGCAAACTCACCCCAGAAGAACATTACTAATGCATCACAGAAGGATGTTGCTTCCAATGCTGAAAGACTGGTCATCTTTTTGGCAAATGCCCCACCTTCCAATCCAACAACCTGAGGCCAAAGAAGACTTCAGAAAAGAAGGTTAGGAAGGTTGAAGAAATCCCTCAGCTGAGAGAAGTTGAGGATGATGACAATGAAGAAACCATGGCTTGGATCTCCTTTGCCATTCTGGGCAAGGATTTTTAGATGGAGGGCACACCCCAACGCAACAACCCTCCTTTTCTTGTGCATCTGTACTTGTATCATCGATAACCAAACAGTCTATGCAAATCCCTGTTCACATCATTGAACCTTTGCACTTGAAAGCCATTGGAACTTGTGCTCTGATCGATTCAGGAGCACAAATCTCATGCATTGATTGGGACTTTGTCCGAAAACACAAACACCCAAAACTAAACTCACCACCCCCATCACTGTTAACAACGTCAACCAATCTGCCAACAAGAATGGTCAAATCTGCTTCACCACCTCCCTCTTTGTCTGCATCAGATTTGTGGCCCACCAGATCACTTTTTATGTTCTCAATTGTGGAAAAGAGAATGTCATCCTTGGACTCCCTTGGCTTAAGGAAGTCAGCCCCACCATTGACTGGACCACTTGCCAGCTGTCCATCCCTCTGGAATCTGATCAATCGGACTGCCTCTATCAAAAACACACCCAACCCCCTCCTCCAACTCCTGCCACTCCCACTCCTTGACCCTCTTGCCATGTCAATGTTGATACTGTCTAGGATGGACAACTCTTCGATTACATGCAGAAGGAGACCCAGCAACAGCATCTCCTCCGAAACCACGATGTCTGAGTCATCCAATGGATCATCCAATGTGGCTCTCGCTTTGTCCTGAACATCACCATTGCCAAACTCACCACCGCCACTGGGCTTGCCATGGCTGCTGAGAAGGCGAAACCCAAGCCTGTTCTTCCACAGGAATACGCAGACTTTGCTTCTGTCTTTTCAAAAGAAGCAACCAACCATATACCCCCTACCTGACCCTACGACCATGAGATTAATCTCAACAAATCCTTCACCCCAAAGATCAGCAAGCTCTACCCTCTCTCCCCTGATGAAAGGGCAGCCACCGATGCCTTCCTCGACGAAAACCTCACAGCCAGAAAGATCCGCCCATCAAACTCTCCCCAAGCTGCTCCTTTCTTCTTCGTCAAAAAGAAGGATGGAGGCCTCCACCCCTGCCAGGACTACTGATACATTAATGAACACACTATTCAAGACACCTACCCCCTTCCTCTTATTTCTGATCTCGTTGACAAACTCAAGGGGGCTAAAGTTTTCACCAAATTTGATGTCCGATGGGGCTACAACAATGTTCGCATCAAGGACAGACACCAATGGAAAGTGGCCTTCATCACCCACAAAGGCCTCTTCGAACCCACTGTCATGTTCTTTGGACTTTGTAACTCCCCCGCCACATTCCAACAATTCATGAATGACTCCTTCAGAGACATGATTGCCAAAGGATGGCTCGTCATCTACATGGACGACCTCCTTATCTTCTCCCCCAATGCTAAAACCCACAAGGAACACACCAAATGTGTCCTACAACACATGCAGGAACTCGACCTTCACCTTAAGCTTGAGAAATGCAAGTTTGCAGCCTCTGAGGTTGAATACCTGGGTATGATAGTTCACCTGGATGAACTTGCTATGGACCCAGTCAAACTCAATGGTATTCAGGAATGGCCAACACCTTCTAAAGTCAAGGACATTCACTCTTTCCTTGGCTTTGCCAACTTCTACCAATGTTTCATCCCCAGCTATTCCAATGTTGCCTGCCCCCTCCTCAACCTCACCAAGAAGAACCAACCCTGGAACTGGTCCCCTTCCTGCCAGGACTCCTTTGACGAGCTGAAGAAGCTCTTTCTTTCCCAGCCAATCCTCCACCTCCCTGACCCTGCCTGACCCTTTGTCATTGCAACAGATGCTTCCAAATATGCCTCTGGAGGTGTTCTTTTCCAAACTGACACCAATGGTGACTGGCATCCCTGCTCCTACTTGTCACAATCCTTCTCTCCTACAGAATGAAACTACAACATCTATGACTGCAAACTTCTCGCAGTCATTCGTGGTCTCAAAGCTTGGCGACGCTACCTTCAGGGATCTTCCTTTCAGGTTCAGGTCTTCACGGATCACAAGAATCTGACATACTTCCACCAACCCCAAAAACTCAACCATCAACAGGCTCAATGGTTGCTCAACATCTCTGACTTTGACCTTCATCTCACCCATGTCCCTGGAACCTCCCTTGCTGCCTCTGATGCCCTCTCCCATTGCCCTGACCTCCTCCCTGCCACTGACGACAACAACGACAATGTTACTTGTTACAATTCACACAGACCCCTATTCCTTTTCCTCTTCTTCTCTTGATTTCTCCTTCCTTCCTGGACAGTATGGACTCATTTCCTTCCCTAGATCACGACTCTCCTACATGGTCAGTTGAGCCTGATCATTCTTTTCTTAGATTTCCTATGTGTTTCCACTCATGCCGCCCCATACTATTTATATTCTTGTTTTCCCTTCATCACGGACAGCTTCACTGATCGCAGTTCGCTGCACATTATACTTAGAACCCATAGCCTCAAGGCTATTCTACCACTACTCAGGATGACTCTTTCAGACAGAGCCTTCAGGCCGCCTCAGTAGTATATATACCTAGCTGCCATGTACAGTATCCTTAAGCAATTCCTACTTGGGTTTTCGCCTTCACTGGTCTCACCTCTACTCTTTGTCCTAAGGGAATCATGCCCCTTAATCCTTGATCTTTGCCTTGGGTATCCTAGAATAAGAGGAACCCCTGATCGTCTCTATTACGAGACCTCCTCGATCTCCAGTAGTCTAACTACTCGACCCTGAACCCTTGAAACCTTCGTCACCAGCCATGACCCCAAGACTCCTCAGCTCATCCCTGACTACATCAGCCTCTCGTAACCTCTTTGGCTAGTTAATCTAGGCCGAACTCCTCTGCCCCTTGACTCCTTGACTTGTGCAGGTGATCCTACCAAGTCTCCACTTGTCCCTACCCAGGCGAAGTGTAACATTACTCTCCTTCCAGACTCCCTCTTTGTCAATGTCATTGATGCTGCTCTCCTGGGGAAGCTAGCCTCCTCCTCTGCATCCAACCCCCTTGTGCTTGATGCACTCCATGCCACCACTGGTGACATCCCTGCTTGCTTTCGCTCCCAGCTCTCTGACTGGCAGTACGACGCCAGCATCCTCACTTATCAAGGCCATGCCTACGTTCCCCCCAACCTCTGGATGTCGGTTGTCGAACGACATCATGATCACTTCGCTGCTGGCCACCCTGGCTACCTGAAAACTCACCAGCTCGTTGCCTCTGAATTCTAGTGGCCCGGCCTTGCTCAGTTTGTGCAGAAATATGTCAAGGGATGTGCTCCCTGCCAATCAGCCAAGGCCAACACCCACCCCACAGTCCCTCCTCTCTGTCCCATCTCCTCCTCCTGCTCTCACCCTTTCCAACAGGTTTCTTGTGACTTAATCACAGATCTTCCCCTCTCTGATGGCTTTGACAGTCTTTTGGTCATGGTAGACCATGGACTTACTAAGGGGGTGATTCTCTGTCCTATGAAGCAATCTACCTCTGCCAAAGGGATTGCCTCCCTCTTCTTTCACAAGGTTTGCACTCAGTTTGGCTTGTACAACAAAATCATCTCAGATCGTGGTCCCCAATTCACCTCTGCCTTTGCCAAAGAAATCAGACAACTCCTCAGATATGATCTCTCCCTCTCCACTGCATATCATCCCCAATCTGATGGAGAGACCGAACATGTCAACCAGGAAGTCAAAACCTATCTCTGCATCTTCTGTGGCAACTCCCCCTCCACATGGTCCCAGATGATCTCCCATGCTGAATTTGCCCACAACCACCACCCCCACTCTGTCACTGGCAAATCTCCCTTCTTCCTCACCTATGGTTTTGAACCTCATCCCCTCCCCACTGTCAATATCAAATCCAACCTCCCTGCAGTTGAAGAATGACTGAAAGCCCTTTCTGCCGCTCAAGACGAAGCTCTGGCCACCCACGAACTTGCTAGACAAGTCATGAAAGCTTGCTCTCATGGAAAATCTACCCCCTTCCATAAAGGTGACAAGGTTTGGCTAGAAGCCCGTAACCTGAAATGCCTTATCTCCCACCTGAAATTCACTCCCAAGCAAGAAGGACCCTTTATCATTGTCCAGGTACTATCCCTGCTTGTTTACAAACTCCGCCTCCCTCATACCTGGAAAATTCACAACATATTCCATGCTTCCCTCTTATCACCCTATCGTGAAAACGACATTCACAGCCCAAACTTCCCTTCTCCCCCCCTGACCTCATTAATGGAGAAGAGGAGTATGAGATGGAAAAGGTGATCCGACATAAGGGAACTCCGAACAACCAACACTTCTTGGTCTGATGGAAGGGATACTCGGCCGAAGAAGATTCCTGGCTTCCAGAATCAGAGTTCAAACATGCCAAGGAACTCCTCTCGGACTATAGGAACCTCCATCCTTCCGTTTTCCCTCCATCCTCTCGCCCACCATCACCACATCGCAATGCCCAATGTCTCCCCTAGTCACTCCTCCTCCATCGAAGCCAATGTGGGCTGGAACCTGCCTCCTGAACTCCCTCGCCTTGAAACCCTAGACCATGCTTGGGACGGCCCATGGCCCCCTTCCCCCATTCACTACCAAACCCATTGTTAACCCCCTTTGCTTTGCCTCTCATATTCGCTGCAACCCTTTCTCTTCCATTCAACAGGGACATATGCTTTTGTTCCTTGACAATTCTAATCCTCATATTTCTCTTCGAAATCACTTAGAACCTTCATCTTCCCTTCATTCCTTGTTTTGCATGTACTTTGAACTTTCACATCTTCGCTCCCATGCTGACCTCATCACCAACGATACAGCTTGCATGCACCATGCCTTCCATATCACTGAAACCCACCATACCCTTCGAGAACTCATCATATCCACCATGCATCAGTTGGAGATGGATGAGTTGACCTCAGATATTCAATGCTACATGGAGCATCTTAACACAAGATCTAATGCTAATGAACAATCTCCTGAGGCCTCTAGTGCTCCTTTGACCCTCAAGGAACTTGCCTCCATTGAATGTATGGAAGTAGCATGGGAAGGTGAAAGGAATCACCCCCTACCAGCGACCCATCCCCTTTATAACCATGCCTGTTTTCATTGTCACTGCCTTTCTCACATCAGGGCTAACTGTGTTTACTACCACTCCCCTCATTGTAACTGACATGCCCCAGGCCATTCTGCATATCAATGCCCCCTCCTCCATCGACAGTCTCCTGCCCCCCTTGTTCCCTCCTTGTCCTCTTCCTCGTCTCGATCCTCTCATGGCTTGCATAGGTCTCACACATTTTTGTCTTCCACCTCCACTTGTCCTCTTGTGCAACATCTCTCCTCCCCTCCAGTCCCTCATACACCCCTCCCCATTCCCCCCCCCTCCGGTCGTCATCATCACCAACGACTTCCTCACTCCAACACCAAACTTCATCACCTCTCTGGCATGCCTGCCAATGGGTCCCTGGATGTTGACGAAGAATGGGGATATCCCAACTACAATGCTTCCGCTTATGCTAACATGACTGGGTCCCCTGGTGGTGATTGCTGCATGGACCTTTAGTGTGTTCTCTCTTTGTCTCTTGATTTCTTACTGTAGTTTTGAATGTACTCTGGGGGTAATGTTACGATTCGCCCCTATTCTTTTTCTCTTTGTCATTCATGTTTGTCATCATTGGCTTTACCTGACGTTTCTACTTCGATAGAGTGCTCTAGAACATGCAACATGTTTGTCACACACCTTTATCTCTGTTATCCTTACTTCTCTTTCTTTTCGAACCTTCTTTGCTTAGTCATAGTTGTTCCACAACCTTCTATGACCTTCCATTGCACAGTATATAAGTCTAGATACTTTGTCTCTTGTACTCTAGCTTAGTCCTACTCAATCTACCTTGTTCCTCTTTGCTCCCCTCATCATAACTTGCTGCTACCTTGTCGGTAGGCAGACTTACCTTCAAAACCATCTGCTATACATCCTAGCAGACAGAACCCTTGACCCTACATGGCAAGTTCTTCATAGTTACCCTGAACCTTTGACCCTATGATCTAGTTCTTTGAGCCTATGCTTGTTCCTACCCAGACCAAGCATAACAATCATGGCCAAAGCATGAGCTGCCACCATCACCTTTTACCTTACAATCAACAAAGAAGTCTATAACAATGATGCAAAGAAAGTAGCATTCACCCTATCCTATATGACAAAAGGATCTGCCGCTACTTGGGCTGCAACATACAGAGAAACAATCCTCACCACAAAACCAGATACCTCTGAAAATATCCCATTCTCCTAGGACAATTTCTTAAAGAAGTTTAAGGAACACTTCTGTAATGGACATGATACCTAAGCCACCACCATCTCTTGGCTCTCCACACACCACACCTCCTCCCAAGTCATACAGAACAACTTGTCAAATATATTGCTGACTTCCACAATAACATCCAAATCTCTGAAATCACAGACGAAAACATTCTCATCAGCTACTTCTCAGCTGGACTCCCAGTGTACCTCATGCATCATATCATGTCAATGGATACCATCCCCTCCAAAATTGAGAAATGGTACAACAAGTCAATCCACTTCTTTTCCCAGTTTCAGAAGGCAGATGACATCACCCACTTCAACTGATCTTCCCACACCACCCCTCACCAAACATTCGGTTGTCAACATCATCACCCATCTTGGGACCTGAATGCTATGGAAGTTGATGTGGTCAGAATTGACTGATTAACCCCTGAAGAATGCAAGCAATGCTTTGAAGAAGGTTTATGTTTCCAATGCCATCAAAAAGGGCATAACTCTCATCAATGCCCAAAATATCCCAACCAAACTTCACAACCTTATCAAAACTTCCCAAAAAAGGTCCAATAAGCAATGGCATTCCCCATAATGGAAGACCAAGAAGAAACCCCTCTATATGAGGAAGAACCACAGTCAGTCAAATGATTGGGTTTGTAGAACAGAGGCCTCAACCAATCCAAGCCCCCTCCCCAACTAGATGCATGCCTGTATTTATCTCTAAGATTTGAAATGTTATTTATATCCCCATTTCAATCATGTGTGCATCATCAAATGCTGGTACCCAAGCATTTATCAACTCTGGAGCATCAATCTCCTGTGTCAATTGGCACTTCACCAAACAAAACAAACTACCCCTTGAACAACTTCACACCCCAATCCCAGTACACAATGTGGACCAATCTTGGAACAAACATGGGGACATCAAATTCACCTCCAAAATCCCCATCCATCTCAACAACATTGTCCACCAAGTATGGTTCCATGTAATGCACTGCTGGAAAGAAAACATAATCCTTGGACACCCCTGGTTGAAAGATACCAACCTCACTATTGATTGGACTTCTGGAAAAGTCATTATCACCAACACCACAGACCAAACCAAAGAACTCTATGTCCCAAAGAACTCTCACCAACCCATGAACCATATGTGGATGGAACATGAATCAACAAAGGACCACCTTTGTTGATATCTCAACTTCAAAGATCCCTATCACTTCTGTGAAAGAGCCTATGATGTCAGAACCATAGACCACATTGTCCAATATGGATGTAAAACCTACCTCCTGGGATCCCCTATGGTCTGAAAACTGACCAAAGCTACTGAACTATCCATGTGAGCCGATCCCACCGACAACACCACACTCCCAAATGAGTATGAAGAATACAAGGAAGTATTCTCCAAAGAAGCTACTGACCATGTTCCCCCATCATGCTCCTACAATCACAAAATCAATCTTGATGAATTTTTCAAGCCCAAAGTCGGAAAAATCTACCCCCTCAATCCCAAAGAAAGGAAAGCTACCAAAGAATTTCTTAATGAAAACCTGGCTGCAGGAAAAATCTGTCCCTCCAATTCCCCACAAGCCTCTTCTTTCTTCCCTGTTAAGAAAAATAATGGGGGACTCCAACCCTGCCAAGATTACAGATATGTCAATGAACATACCATAAAAGATGCCTACCCCCTACTGCTGATCTCTGATCTTGTTGACAAACTCAAAGATGCCAAAATCTTCACCAAATTCAATGTATGATGGGGATACAACAATGTTCATATCAAAGATGGGCATCAATGGAAAGCAGCCTTCATCACCCATAAGGGACTATTTGAGCTGACCGTAATGTTCTTTGGCTTAACCAACTCTCCAGCCACTTTCCAAAGGTTTATGAACAACTTCTTCCACAACATGATCATTGAAGGATGGTTGATCATTTATATGGACAACCTCCTTATCTTCTTCCCTGATGAAGAAAATCACACCAAACAAACCAAATGGGTCCTCCAACGAATGAAAGAATTAGACCTACACCTGAAACTCTCTAAATGCAAATTTGCCACCAAAGAAGTAGAATACCTGGGAATGATAGTCAAACCAGGAACACTGGCCATGGATCCCATCAAACTCAACAGAATCAAACAATGGCCTACCCTGTCAAAAGTCAAAGACATGCAATCCTTCCTGGGATTCGCAAACTTCTACAGGAGGTTTATCCCAAACTATTCCAATATAGTGTGACCCCTCCTTGACCTAACAAAGAAAACAGTCCTGTGGAAATGGGACAACAGATGCACCAAAGCCTTCAAAACTCTTAAACAGAAGTTCCTTTCCCAACCCATCCTACAATTCCCCAACCTCACTAAACCATTCACCATCACCACAGATGCTTCCAAATATACCACCAGGGGAATATTACTCCAAACAGACGATAATGGGGACTGGAAATCCTGCTTGTACCTCTCCCAATCATTCTCCCCAGCTGAAAGGAATTACAACATCTATGACTGAGAACTCCTAGCAGTTATCAGAGCTCTCAAAATGTGGAAACAATATCTCACAGGACATCCTACCCCAGTATAGGTCTTTATGAACCACAAGAACCTGACCTACTTCCAACAACCACAGGACCTCAACCACTGGCAAGCACATTGGCTCCTGGATCTGGCCAACTTCAATCTCCAATTAATCCATGTTCCTGGAACATCCCTGGCAGGACCCAACATCCTCTCTCAGTGTCCTGACCTCATCCTGGATGATGAAACCGAGAATCATGATGTCACTATGTTGCTGCCTTCCCTGTTTGTCAACTTGATCAACACCGCCCTGACCGACAAACTCTGTTCCTCCTCTGAAAAAGATCCCCCCATCCTTGATTCCCTACAAGCCCTCACAGGTGAAGTACCTGCTGCTCTCAGGTCCAGACTCTCAGATTGGAAGTATGATGCAGGTATCCTCACTTGCCAAGGGAAAGTATACATCCCAGCCGACTCTGATCTATGATGTTTTGTTGTTGCCTGCTGCCACAATCACCCCTCTGTGGGTCACCCCAGCTTCCTGAAAACCCACCAACTGGTAGCTGCAGAGTTTTGGTGGCTGGGGCTCACCACCTTTGTGTGAAAGTATGTGGAAGGATGCTCCCACTGTCAACAAGCCAAATCCAACACCCATCCCACAACCCCCCCTTTCACCCTGATCCTCTCCAATTGCTCCCACCCTTTCCAACAGGTCTCCTGTGACCTCATCACTGATCTCCCCAGGTCCTCAGGATTCAACTTCTTGTTGGTCATGGTCGACCATGGGCTTACAAAGGGGGTAATTTTGTGTCCTACACTAAAAACCACCTCTGCTGAAGGAATCGCAACCCTCTTCTTCAACAAGGTTTACAAGAGGTTCGGCCTGTATGACAAAATCATCTCTGATTGAGGACCCCAATTTGCCTCTACCTTCACAAAGAAACTAGGAAAACTGCTGGGATACAATCTTTCCCTCAGCACCATCTACCATTCCCAGACCAATGACGAAACTGAATGAGTAAACCAGGAAATAGAAACCTACCTACAAATCTTCTGTGGTAACAACCCCACTGCCTGGGCAGAACACATCACAAATGCTGAGTTCACCCATAACCACTGCTCACACTCTGTCACCAGAAAATCCCCCTTCTTTCTCATGATGGGCTATAAACCCCACCCCCTCTCCACAGTTATTTCTGAAACATGGTTACCCACACTGGAATCTTGCCTCAAAGAACTATCAGCTGCTTGCGATGAAGCCCTAGCAGCCCACAACCTCACATGACAACTCATGAAATCCCGATACCATGGGAAATTCACATCCTTCATCAAAGGAGATAGAGTATGGCTTGATGCCAAAAACCTCAAACAATCTGTCATCCACCCCAAACTCTCCACTAAACGAGAAGGACCCTTCACTGTCATCAAGGTCCTCTCCCCGGTCACCTACCAACTACAACTCCCAGTTATCTGGAAAATTCACAACGTTTTCCACACATCACTGCTTTCCCCCTATCATAAAAACAACATACACAGCCCCAACTTTCCATCTCCACCACTGGATCTGATCGGCAGAGAAGAAGAATACAAAATAGAACAAATCATCAGACATCATGGCAACCCCTCCCACTGGCAGTACCTTGTGAGATGGAAAAGCTATCCTCCTGAAAATGACTCCTGGGTACCAGAAAAAGATCTATCTCACACACAGGACATCCTCTCAGAATATAAACTCCTGTGACCTACTGCTTTCCCCCAGAAACCCAACTGCCCACCATGATGTACCACCAATTCCTCTCCACCCAAACACTCTTCAAACTAATCCTTCTTGACCTTGCCATCCCCCCCCAGAAAACATGCCCTCCTCCAGCAACACCCCTGTCTCCCCATCCACCTCCACCATCACCACCTCCTCTGGACCATTCATCCCCACCGCCCTGACCCTAACCACCACTTCCCCCCTCTTCTCTAACCTCACTGCTTCCTCAGTCAGGACCCTTTCCTCCTTCCTCCCCACTCCTGTCCACCCCAAATACCCCATCCACATCCATTGACTTACCTGCTCCACCTGACAACTTGTCTTCCACTGGACTTTAACCTACAAAGCGGCCCGCCACTACCTAGAAACCGACCACCACTATACCTTCTCCATGGAGGTAACCCATATCATTCAAATGTTGACTCTAACCGTGTTCAAGAATCTTTCCTGATCTCTCACCCTGTCTCCAATGATATTGCCCAAAGGGTATTAGTGATGCAACAGCATCAAGAAATCTTCGACACACTGTACCACCTTGGCTTCAGCCATTTTATCCAGGAACTCATCCCTGCCACTGTCTTCTGCCCTGTCCTCCAACCTCTCATCGAGGCCTTTAGCATCAACAAACAATACATGTACTTCTTGGAATGATCCATAGCCTTCCTTCCACCAATCCCTTGCTGCCTCCTGACCACCAAAACATCCTTTCAAGGACAATCCCCAACCCCCCACCCAAATCAGGAGAACATCGAACCCCTTCCCACCCCAGCTCACACCCCTGCCACCTTATGAGCCACCACCTCCCTCCTCAACCTCTCCAACATCTGCCCCCATGACCTACACTTGGTCACCACTGGCTCTGCCCCTTTCCCCATCCCCATTGACACCCCCACTGAGGAGACCCCTGCCCTGAACCCTTCAGGATGGAAACAAGAACACGTCACTGACACCACCTACCCTGACAGACACCCACATTGCCACCAATGCAAAACCCATGGCCACCAGACATGGGACTGCAACAACTTCTCATGTCATCACTGTCACCACTAGGCCCCCAGTCATCTCCCCTCCCACTGCCCCCTTCATCCCTGCAAACAATGCCTCAAAAGCATCGGCACCAACCCTCATAACCCACCTTGCCACAACCATGAACCATGCCATTACTACTCATTTGAACATGGGCACAACTGGGGTTGTTCCAGATTCTACAACAGGGATAATTCTTGGGACAACATGGAAACCTGGGCCCCCACTACTGATGAGGATGTCTCCTGGGGATGAGACAATGTTGACTTTGATGTGGACAATGCTGACCACATTGACAATGAAGGGAAGGCCTTCAATTAAGGTGAACTCAGGGATTTCACCATACAATGGGGGTAATGTTACGATTCATATGGACCCCTATTCTTTTTCCTCCACTTCTCTTGACTTTACATTTCTTCCCAGACACTACAGACTTGTTTCCTCTCATAGATCTTGTTTTCATACCATGATCAGCTGTGCTTGATCATTCTTTTCTTAGATATTCCTATGCATTTCCCTTTGTGCAGCCTTGCACTATTTATACTTACTTTTCCCTCCATCACAGACAGCTTCATTGATCATAGTTCACTGCACACTCATACTTAGAATCATAGCCTTAAGGGCTATCCTACCATTACTCAGGATGACTTCTCTAGACAGTGCCTTCAGGCCACCTCAGTGGTATATATACCCAGCTGCCATGTATTTTACCCATAAGCAATTCCTACTTGGGTTTTCACCTTCACTTGTCTCTCAGTCCTCAGTCCTCAAGGGAATTGTGCCCCTTGCTCCCTTCGCCCCTCACTCTTCACCACTCCAGTATAGTGGACCCTTGATTACCTACTATGTGATCCATTAAACTCTGATAGTCTAACTATCCAACCCTGAAACCCTTCCCTTCTGGCTGTGACCCCACAACTCCTTGGCTCATCCCTGAACATACTTGCTCTTGTCATTATTGTCACTCCCCTTCGGCTAGTTAATCAAGGTCTGAAACCTTTGTCCCTCAATCCTTGGACTTGTGTGGATGATCCTACCAAGTTTTCACTTGTCCCTACCCAGGCCAAGTGTAACACATTTGATATGTTCCTCATGAGTTTTGGTGTCAGGAGAGAAGTTAAGGAGGTCATTTATGTAGATGACAAGTCATTCTTTGACAACCATGTCCCTAAAGGAGTCATTCATGAATTATTGAAACATGGCAGGGGAGTTGCAAAATCTGAAAAATATGACAGTTGGCTTGAAGAGGCCTTTGTGAGTGATAAAGGCTGCCTTCCATTGGTGACCATCTTTGATGTGAACATTGTTGTAACTCCATTGGAGATTGAACTTGGTGAAGACCTTAGCACCTTTGAGTTTATCAATGAGGTCAGAGATAAGAGGAAGGGGGTAAGCATTGTGAACAGTATGTTTGTTGACATATCTGTAGTCCTGACAGGGGCAAAAACCACCATTCTTCTTTTTCATGAAGAAGAAAAGGGTAGCTTGAGGGGAGTTTAAAGAGCAAATTTTGCCAGCTGTGAGATTCTCATCAAGAAAAGCTTCTGTCACAGCCTTTTCATCAGGGGAAAGGGGATAGAGCTTGTCAATTTTGGATGAAAGATTGATCAAGGTTGATCTCATGATCATAGGGTCAGCTGGGGGGGATGTGGTTGGTTGCCTCTTTTGAGAAAACTGAGGTAAAGTTTGTGTATTCTGGCAGGAGGACTGGCTTGGGTTTTGCCTTTTTAGCAGCCATGGCAAGTTTGGTGGCAGTGATGAGTTTCACTATTGTGGCATTCAGAATGAAATGAAAACCACAGTGGATAATTCATTGGATAGTTCAGACATCATGATTATAGAGGAGGTGTTGTTGCTGGGTCTCTTTCTGCATATAGTCAATGAGTCATCCATCCCAGATGGTGTCAACATTGACATGACAAGGAAGTTGAGCCATAGATGTCATGAAAGCAGGAGGGGGAGGGGGTCAGGTGTGTTTCTGATAAAGTTGATCTAATTGATCAGATTCTAGAGGGATGGAGAGTTCCCTTGAAGTTCAGTCAATGGTGGGGTTGACTTCTTTTGGCCATGGGAGTCCAAGGATGATGTGCCCTTTGGTACAGTTGAAAATGTAAAAGGTGATTTGGTGACCTACCAATTCAATATGGATAAAGAGGAAGATGGGGAACCAGGTCTATGTTACAATTCACCCCTATTCTTTTCTTTCTTATTACCCTTGCTTGCTATCATCAGCATAACCTCATGCTTCTACTTTGATAGTGTTCTAGAACATACAATATGTTTGTTGCACACTCTTATCTCTCTTATCTTTGTTTCTCTTTCCTTTTGAACTTCTTTGCTTAATCATGAACATTCCTTAATGTTCCATGACCTTCTATTGTGCAGTTGCTCCCCTCATCAAAACTCACTGCTACCTCTTTAGTAGGCAGACCTACCCTCAAACCACCAACTATATGTCCTAGTTGGTAGAACCCTTGACTCTAATGGCAAGTACTTTGTCAATACCTTGAACCCTTAACCTTGTACTTTAGTTCCTTGAGCCTACACTTGTTCCTATCTGCACCAGGCTTAACAAAAGAACTAGGCTCTTTATTTAGGACTGTCATTGCTACAGATCCTCCACCATTCCTTCCAAAATCCCCTCCCATAGAGAACAAGCCCTGTGCAGTACACACAGGCTCACCACAGTAGAACTCCCCTTAGACACTTTATCCTTGTTTCCCTCCTTTTCCAAAACCTCTCACCAAGACCCAGACACCACCCTTCTCACTGCTACTGAGCAATAGAAGATACCAACCTTATCCACCAACTCTCTTTGACACTAGTCCTCCCCAGAGTTCCCATGCCACCTTCCCCCAATCCAACCACTTCTCACCCCCCTCTATTTTCCTTCCAAGCATCCCACCCTACCCCAGCTCCTTCTTATTATGCTTGATCCAGGTAGGAACAAGCATAGGTTAAAGGAACTAAAGCAAAGGGTCAAGGATTCAAGGTATTGATAAAGTATTTGCCACTAAGGTCAAGGGTTCTACCAACTAGGATGTATAGTTGGTGGTCTGAAGGTAAGTCTACCTACCAAAGAGGTAGCAGCAAGTTACAATAAGGAGAGCAAAAGAAGAATGAGATAGAATTGAGCAGGACTAAGCCAAGGGATGAAGTGTCTAGGCTTATATACTATGTAAGAGAAAGTCATGGAAGGTTATGGAACAACCATGACTAAGCAAAGCAGATTTGAAAAAAAAAAGGAGTAGAGATAAAAGAGATAAAGGTGTGCAATGAACATGTTGTGTTGTTCTAAAGCACTCTATTGAAGTAGAAGCATCAGGTTATGCTGATAATAATAATCAGAGATGACAAAAGAAGAAAAGATAGGGGTGAATCATAACTGTTGGAGATGCTACATTTACCAAGCTACATTCAGCCAAGTATTAGCTAAGCCAGATATTTCACACTCAGTAGAATATCTGGTAGTATGAGTTAAGCTTAATAATAATTGCTTCTCATCCTCTGCCA
>JBBPMV010000044.1:0-45322 GCA_038090495.1 Heimioporus retisporus | reverse complement strand
GTCCCTCTCCTTGCTTTTTCCAGACATACTCCTGTCCATCTGACCCAATCCTATTGATTTTGGTCTCATCTGACCAAATAACCCTCTTCCAGTCCTCCACAGTCCAATGTTGATGCTTGAGAGCAAAATCAAGCCTCCTCTTCCTATGGCCAGCAGTGAGAAGAGGCTTTTTCTTCTTGACTACAGCCTTTAGAGAGGCTTCCTTGAGGGTATTTCTGACTGTCTGTGAGCAGACAGGGGTGGGGATGATGGAATTGATGAAATGAGTGGCCTCAACTGCATTTTTGACCTTGCCAGTGATGATTTGCTGCACAATAGCACACTTGTTGGTAGAGGAAAGCTTAGAAGGTCGGCCACCACAAAGGTTTTCCTTATCTGGATGGATCTCCTGAAGGACCCTAGCCACTGTAGACTTCCCAATACCAGTTTGGGATGCGATTTGTTGACAAGAAAGATCAAGAGAAGCAAGAGAGATAATGTTATCCCTTTGAGGAGCAGAGAGGTGTTTCATGAGGGAAGGATGAAAATTTATTAATGATAGCAAGAGCTATATATGCTATAACATGATCCATTACATAAAGGTAACATAATATAGCAGTTACCTAAGGTACATAATCAAGTCATGTCACTCCAGGGTCCAATATATGTAATCAAAACTTAAAGTCAAAAAACTGTCCCAATGAGTAGTTATTTTGATTTGCCTGTCATTTCATCAAACCTTAACCAAATCTTTCAACTCTTGCACCATCTGAGAGCCAGGAGTATGGGCTTTGTTTCATACTCTGACATCTGTTAGATTAGGTTAGGAATATCGCCGTTAGTGGCCATATACTCCAAAACATGCAAACATTGGGACAGTTTTTTGAGCCACTGTAGATGTAGTAGAAGATGGAATACACTAAATAAAAGTACTATAGTCTCCCAAAGAAATAATATTGTTGTAACATAATTTGAGTCCATTTGTGAGTCCGTGTGACTGCATTGCAGTCTGGTCACGCTCCTTCCTAATCGGGAGAGTTGCAGCTTGCTGGTGAACTTTAGCTTGTACAGCATCTATATAGGGCATGGTAGCCAGTATGTACAATACATATATTTTAATGGCTTAGACATTGTTGTGATGCATCTGTGAGGGCAGGGGATGAGTCCATCGTCATGTGATGCGCAGTGCTCGAGCTGTGGTTGTATGGCCCATGGTAAGTCCCAGCTTCATCAGCAAACCCACCCTTCACTGTCCAGACTGTCAAAGGTTGGGCAGGTCTAGACAGCCTGGGATAGCTTCTAGGGTCCTCTAGCAAGGTACCTAACTGGCTAGAGCTGTCCAGCCCTGTGACAGGGTTGATCCAGCTTTCTAGCCTGGTTCCAGGCTGGAGTATCTTGCCAAAGCTTTAGAGAACTTTATATTAATGCTCTCCTCACAGAGCATCCCAGGTTGGTATAGACTTGCTACAGATTGGTACAGACTTGCTATAGATTGGTACAGGCTTGCTACAGATTGGTACAGACTTGCTATAGATTGGTACAGACTTGCTACAGACTGGTACAGACTTGCTACAGATTGGTACAAACTTGCTACAGATTGGTACAGACTTGCTATAGATTGGTACAGACTTGCTACAGACTGGTACAGACTTGTTACAGACTGGTACAACCAAGTTAAGGATTGTATCAGGTTCACTGGTTGTCCAACAGTACAATACAGGTTCCCACAGCAGTTCAATACAGGTTCTCACAGCAGTTCAAATCAGGCAGACAACAATGAATTGTGACATGACAAAAACATAAGCATTATGTTAATTGAGGAGCACATCAAAACCGCTTGTCATTGCATCGTGAGAACTATGCATACCTCCACTAGAACCAACATGAATATCACCACATTAGTCAAGTAATATTATACCATACCTGCCCATTTTTGCCCATTTGCATCAGAGGTCCTTCATCTTCCAGCTGTGTGTCACAGAGGTATCACATTTCCACATGAGTCCAAGCATTTCAAGATATACCAGCAAGTATGTCACAACCCTGAAGTTGACCTCTTGTGAGGATGTGATCTCGCCAAGGACAACTTTGAGCTGTAAAAAACTTGGTCAGGTCGAAATGTAAATTCAAATTCAATGTGTTACCATAGTGGCTGTGATGGCAACTGCAACTCTCAGAACCTCAACACCGAAGACCTCTGGAAACTGCCTACCAATGCTCTTGTCTCCACTGTAGAAAAAATCAACAATAAGACTGGCGAGTGTGGGATGCACAAAATTATTTGTCCTACCCTGGACTTTTTTTCAGTACCAGTCAGTCACTACTGGAATCACCTACCTCCGCATCTGTACTGTCCCATAAAAATAAGCCATTGTCACCCAACAATTCCTTCATGATTTCCTTGTTCATGTCAGTATGGTTCTCCATGTCCCATTGATACCGTTGTGTGATGTATATGCAAGCCTTCTTCCTTAGTGCAGATTGCCAATTCCCAAGATCCTCCCATAGCTGTCAAAGCGCAATTAGTATGTAGAGTAAATAAGGATACAAACCTACCAATTTGTGAATGTCATTGGTGTTACGCTTGGTCTGGGTAGGAACGAGTGTAGGCTCAAAGAACTAAAACATGGGGTCAAGGGTTCAAGGTAATGATGAAGGACTTGCCACACAGGGTCAAGGGTTCTGCCTGCTAGGACGTATAGCAGATGGTTCGAAGGTAAGTCTGCCTACTGATGAGGTAGCAGTGAGTTACAATGAAGGGAGTGAAGGGGGAGCAAGGTAGATTGAGCAGGACTAAGCTAGGGTACAAGGGACAAGGTACCTAGGCTTATATACTACACAGTGGAAGGTCATAGAAGGTTATGGAACAACTATGACTAAGCAGAGAAAGTTTGAAAGGAAAGAAGAGTAAAGATAACAAAGCTAAGGGTGTGCAATGAACACATTGCGTGTTCTAGTGCATTCTATCAAAGTAGAAGCATTGGGTTAGGCCGACAAGGGCACATACAGATGACAAAGAAAAAGAATAGGGACAAATTGTAACAATTGGTATATTGTGGCCACCAACCTGCATTGCCAGTTAGCCATATCAACATGAATTCATGAGATAGAGAATTTATTACCATCGGGAATGAAAAGCGATTGAGCACATCTCTCTTGTATTGCCTCCTTGATATATTCGCATGCAACAGTATTGAACTTGGCTTGGTTTGGGAAAGCATTGACAGACGCAGCATCACAATGAGAGAATTGCTTCGCCCGTTCAATGATGTCGTGGACAGCTGGCTCGTAGAATTGTAGTTGTGATGGATCTTCAGTTGTGGATGAGAGCCTCAGAAGGTTGGGTTTACTATGGTGGGTGTTACACTTGGTCCAGGTAGGAATGAGTGTAGGCTCAAAGAACTAGGACGTAGGGTCAAGGGTTCAAGGTGACAATGAAGTACTTGCCCTTATAGGGTCAAGGTTCTGCCTGCTAGGACGTGTAGCAGGTAGTTCGAGTGTAAGTCTGCCTACCGAAGAGGTAGCAGCGAGTTACGATGAGGGGACAAAGGAGAATGAGGTAAGATTGAGCAGAACTAAGCTGGGGTACAAGGGACGAAGTACTTAGGCTTATATACTGCGCAATGGAAGGTCATAGAAGGTTGTGGAACAACTATGACTAAGCGAAGAATATTCAAAAAGAAAGAAGAAGCAAAGATAACAAGATAAAGGTATGTGATGAACATGTTGCATGTTCTAGAGCATTCTATCGAAGTAGAAGCATCGGGTTAAGCCGACGGCGACAGACAAGGATGACAGAGAAAAGAATAGGGGTGAATCGTAACAGTGGGTCAGTGGGTAGTGCATCTCTGGTTGCTGCATGGCTTCATGTTGGCTTGATGTATCTGTTGATATGCTAGGAGCCGGGGTGTTGCTAGAGTTGTGCAAAGTAGAGGTGGACCGCTGTTGATTCCTGACAGTGGTCAACTGCACGCTTGTGGGAATGCAAGGAGCATGATTGCATTCATGATGCAGGGAAACGACGTCCTGAAGATCTTGGTATTGTCAAAGTTAAGTGACGAAAGAGTAAATGCTCAACCCTACCCCTGGAAGGTGACTCTGCATTATCATGTCCCAATGAAGATACAGGTCTAGCTGTAGTGCACATTAGCAAACCATCTTGATAATAAATGAGACTTACCAGGAAGTTGACCTCGAATCACTGCCTCCACAGCCCTCTTGTCTTCACTCAGAGAAGCTTCATCTATTCAGGGTTAGTGGATATGTCATCAGGAGGTTGATGGAATGATGCCATTCACCACAGGCCAATAGGGTGTAAGGGAGGCAAGTCTGGTTCCAGGTTGAAACTTTGCTCATCAAACAGTGCCAGAGTGGAAGTGAGACCCTTCTGCCCATCTGCTGATACTCCCTCTGTAAAGCAAAACTTAACTTCTGTGGAAAATGGAATAAATGGATATGTACCGCTTGAGCCATACGACACATCTACTTCCACATGAGAATGAGTCTGATATGAAGGGCGCTGGACTGAAGTTGATGCTGGAACATGGGATGCCTGTGTAGGTGCCTCTACCCCAGACTGAGAGGCAAGAGCAAGTTTGTAAAGATGGGAAGAATGGTAAGCATTGCTGGAGGAACAAACAGAGGATGACTGAGAAGTGGGGGCAGTCGAAACACGGGAAGTTCCAAAAAAAATCAAGCTGGTGCAAGACGATGGATGGATGGATGAAGTAGATGTACAAGAATCGAGGGTGGCACCATCGGCATCCATATTCATGTCCGGTATCCTGTGTTGAGAATATAGCATGATTACATGATATATGATCACATGACGATTGAGTAATCAGTGTCTAGAATCACAATATATGTGATCACCTGACTTCAGCCTTGAACGTCAGAGAATGTGACTTGCTCACATGATTCAATATCACCTGACCTTCATAGAATGTCAGAGAATGTTCCAGAACCTATATGGAACATACCAGAATGTTACGGAATATCACAGAACCCTTCAGGTATTCACAGAACTTCATGGAAGCTTATGGAACACAGTGGAACACTGTAGAACCTTCCAGAAGCTTACTCATCATGCTTACACTATACTAACACTGTCATATTTGAAATAGAGATATTTATGCTATTGGTTGGAATACGATAGAATATCGTGGAATGTACTGGAATACCTTAGTAATCCGTTTACTGTAGTAAACACGTACATACAACCTAGCATGTATATAAGGTGGGCCTTAAGCCCAACCTCTCTTTCTTCAGTTCCCTAAGGATCTCTTACGAGCCCCTCACAACTGAAGTAGTTCAATACTACTCATTTCCCATTACTTGTTACCACTCGTAATACCTGCTCAACAGCAGAGACCTCTGCCGGTCCATCACAGTCCTCTTGTATACAACTTTGTGAGTAGTTCTACAAAGTATATTTAATCCTCTGCATGGAGCTCAATTGCTGCTACCAAGCCTTTGCCCCAGCTTGGTTTATTTGTTCGAGTGGAGACTGCCATCTTGACATCCTGAATCCAAATTGTTGACCCCATGCTGCCAGAGTGAAAGAAGGTCGGTCGGAAAGCCCTTGGGAGTGAATTTGCTGAGTCGAGTTGTGTGAGACTTGCAGTTCAGTACCCAAACTGGGTGCCATAGGATTGATCCCCAGACCCCTAGTTGAAACATCATGAGTGGCTTTGCCTTTCAACTTACATTTCTCAATTTGAAGTCATTCAAGATTCTTCATCTGATCAATTTTACCTCCAGTCCCCCTGCTATTGTGCGAAGACCACCAAGGCTGGGCCAAAAATCCCTCTGGGTAGCAGAGATTTATGGGAGTAGTTAATCAGGAGAAGAAGTAAAATTTACTCACCAACTGGCAGCATCTCTGCTCCAATAACCTCTGGCCTCTGGCGCTTCGAGCTGTGAGTTTCATCTCCTGGGTCGTCATCTTGACCATTGTCTGACTCGCTTCCCTTGTAGGGCACCTTCTGTTTGTGAGGCATGGTTGGGTTGACAAAGGGGCAGAAATTTGCACAGCACAACTTTGTATCCCAGTAAGTGGCAAACATGTTTACATAAATTGGCTGAGTATGTAATGATACAGCTGCTCTAAAACTGTACAGAACATACCAACGTCTGATCCATAGCTAGTAATGTAACCTGCCACATACATATAAATTGTGCTGGTGAGGGATAATAATAATAAATACAGGCACATTATGAGGAAAAGGGAAAAAGAGGAAAAAGGGGACAAGACATACTAAGTCAAGTTATTTATTCACGCGACGCACTTGAGATAGAGTTGGGGCGGTTGCAGCATATATGCGACATGTAGGGCAGGAAGGAGCCAAAGATTGAGGTACTGTTCATGAACATTTTACGACTTGATCCAGCTTGTGGTTTATGCTAGAGCACCAGCTTCAATTGGGATTCATGGAGCCTGAAGAAGCCGTTGATCGGGAGCATGGAAAGCCAGAGCTGCTGATCGCATGCATAGGATCAGGGTGAGATATACATGAAGGGACCCACTGTTTGCCCTGGAAATCAGGGAGTTCTGCTTCTGATGAAGCCGAGGCTGATGTTGAGGCAGGGGATGATGACTGATTGCTGTCAGAATCCATGGATGTCGCTGGCTGGGAAGAGGGAAGGCTAGATTTGCTTTCCTCCTGTGAAGACGAGGCTGATGGTGATGGAGGAGCTAATTACTTGTTGTTGGGCCTCAAGGGGGGTGGTATTGGAGTCCAGCTATCATCCGGCAGCTCACATAATGCATGCAGCAAAGAATTGATCATAGATCCATGTGTGAGTTTACTCGAGAGTAAATGACCATCCAAGAATTCCATCAGGGAAACAATCTGCTCACACAGTTTATTGAGAAGTGGGATTAATGGCTGGAAATAGGGCGAGACATGCAAAAGTATGTTGAAGGACCAGCCAAGTTTTGACTGGATCATTGTTGTCTTTGTAGTGCTAGGTTGAAAGGAGTTGAAATATGTGTCGAAACATGATAGATCTGCTTTGGCCTTCACCCTGTGGGGCTGATCCAGGAGGACACAGATACCTATTAGTACATAGAATATTGACTCGAGGTCGTGTGCCATGCGATGTACCACTGGCTTTCCTGGCCCTGCAATGACCAGCTCGGCAGCCATCCACAACCAAGTCCCCTAAATTGCAATCACTTAGCCACTTGCTTGAGAAAATGATTGTCACTTACCGTGCGATATAGCAGATTCATGTCAATCAAAGATCTGGTGTGATCTACTGGTTCCCCTGCCATTGAGAGCTTTACTTCATGATTTGGTCCCAGTTTAGAGACAGGTACATATTGTGTATCACTCTGAACGGATGGATCATCAAGAAACCTTGTGGGGACAGTGATCTGATAAGGTTGAGGAATGGGGGTAGAGGGACAAGTGACTGATTGAGACAGTTGAGTGGAAGAGGGCTCAATGGGGACAGTGTAGCCCCAATCGGTGAGAAGTTCACGCTGGGAAATGGATACTTTTACCCATTGGCACAGGCATTGTCACATTTCCTCAGGGAGGAGATCCAGAAATTGCATGTGGTCATCCAATCCATTCCATTTGACAAGTAAGAGGTTCAACAAGCTGATATCACAGTGGAGGATGCCTGCGATTTCGATCATGTCCTTGTGAGCTACAGTGTATCATTAACATTTACAAAGTAGAGCCAGACAAGGATGACATACCGAGAACATAGTCTATGAATGCGATAAGAAGTTTGGCAAGGGAGTTGAACTTCAAAACCTTGAATCTGATTGGCTCAGTGATGCGCCTCAAGAGGACTTGTAGTTGATATTCACGCGTGCCTGCATTGCAACGGGCTTTGGAAAGAAGGGAGCGTAACAAGTGTGTCAAGTTGTTGATTAGTGTATCAGAGCGGATTGGATGAGGACCTCAGACCTGTTCTTTGTGTATGAGCATTGGGACACCTACGACCCCAGAGGAGTTCAGGAGAGCTAGGATAGATCCCTTGGTGTACTTTCATAGTGGATCAATCCAGGAATCCTTCACAACTACGCCTCTTTGCGTGTGAGACCGATTTAAGCTCGCAGAAATACTGGGGTGGTTTGGCAGGAAATTCATTTCTCCAGCCCAGACAGTTGTTCCATGTCCATGCATAACATCTGAGATAAAGAGTAAGCTGTCTAGGCTGACCTCTTTTATTTCTGAGCTGCCTTCCCAAGCAATCAAGACACATTTGTCCCTGTTGCTGTCGAGGAGTGAAATATCAAAGCTGAGTTGGGCAAGGCTGGCTGTGGCAAGACCAACTAGGATATGTAAAAATAGTTCTGGGTCACTGTGTATGTTGATAGGGTGGGTTTCAAGGGAGCCTCCTCGGTCGAAGAAAGTAAGACTGACATGGGCACCTAAAATGCGAAGCAAGGGGGCAGTGTGTCTTCTATCTTGTGTGCACAAAAGCATGCTGGTTTTCCTGGCCACCTCTATAAGAGACCCATTGTGTGTTGTTGTCGTACTTGCTCTTCATTTCCCCAAGGACAAGAATGTCCCTCCAGTCAGAATTGGTGCTGTCTAGGCTGAGGACCAGATCCGGTTTTCATTGAAGGTAGGCCCCAGAGAAGGAACTATTGGCCCCCCATGTGTGCCATCTCCTGAGCGTCTTGTTAGTATGTTGACAAATCAAACAGTAAAAAAAAAAGCTAGCAAGACCTTTGAGTATCCCTTCCCATAAAATTGTTGATTGAATCAAGGATGCCATTCAGGAAAGTCACCATGTTCGATTCAGCCTTTTTTTTGTTCTTGAGATCTGGAAATCTGACCCAGTGCTCCTGTGCATTCTTCGCCCATGCATGCTTCGTTATCTTGTACAGGCTTTGATCCCACAATTTGTTCAAGACCTCTGACATAGATTTACCCTTGAAGATAAAAGAGTTGGGAAACAGAGGACCTAGTAGCCCTCGAGTCTCTGACTTGCTGAGGTGCCATCGAAAGTCCTTTGTATTGTTGTTGACCAGCCGATCCATATTGTTCTGAAAGCCATCTGACTTGCGCCTGTACCCCAATGGAACACTGGAGAGCTGTAGTTGACTGTTTGGAGATTCAGCATAATACTTGAATGCAAAGAACAACATACCTGAGCATTGTTGCATGGCATAGCATGCAGTTACCATGGTGCTGGTGGCAGCTGTAGCTAGTGTGTCAATGTTTTCAACCATTTACGGAACAAGGTTTCTACTAACGCTACATGCTTACCTTCTGGCTTGTTGAAGCTATGCTGTGGAACTGCATTGCTAGCTCCGACCCCATTCAAGTAGTTATACTTTGTGTCGCAGATAGGTGTAAAGTTGTTCAGGTTGAATTAGCACACAGCTTGCAATTGATTGATGGACCCGATGGATTGATAAGGGATCACAAAATGTACAAATCAAGGTAATAATGCATAGAATAATTCCTTAGACCAATACTTGTTCAACCAAAACTTGGACAATAACTCATAGCAGTTCTGATGTGTCAGATGGTTATGTGTGACATTGCCGAAGTGTGGGATAAGGTGAGCAGGAGACTGAATCAAGGATAAGGGAATGACATCACCTATTCGGTCCTGAATACCATCTTGCCGAACCACACGATGCAGTAGATGCATGCCAGTCCCTGGATGGGTTTGATGTCCACACTGAGGAATGACATCAAAATGCTGAACATAGGCAAGGAAATCGTTTGAGTTCATGACATGGAATATCATCTGCAATTGGAGGACTGAATGGCCTGAGCATGGTGTGAGGACATAATAAATGGGTAATATGTTCATGACTTATCTTCCAAGGCCTGTTTCAGCCAAGAGCTCTCCGGTGTGTTGTTGACAATAATGGCATTGTATAGACCATAGGGATTGTTGGCGGAGGGAGGAACTGCCTGTAGTGTCTGTGATGCATCTGGAACCTGTTCATGGTAACACATCTGTTGAACCTGAAGCTTGTGCCATATTTGCAGTTGTTCAAAAGGTAAGTGAATGTTCTCACTGCAGATTCTGGCCCCAGAAATGGTGTGCAGCAATGATCGCTTGACACAGAAGAGGTGTGCTTGAAGAGTGGGGCAAAAGTCGGGAAGGCTAAATCTGATGGCAGCCTCATCTATGCTCAGTCGCAACAAGGGTTTCAGCAAAAGGTGAAAACCAGAGGTAGTGGTACAGAAAGTACGGTGAGGCTGGGGGGCATTGGGGAAGTCACCATGAGATAGAGTGTCTGCCCTTTCAAAGTAGTTGGCTGAAGAAAAAGGCACAAGGCCTAGGTGATCAATAAGGGGGGCATCCTCAGGGTCTGGTTTGTGTTTGTTGTCCTGGTCAAATGTTCTATCATCGTCACCATCATCTAGTTTGAAGGGACCTTTTGCTACAGTGTTCCTCTCCAAAGAGGTGGTGATGTCGAACTGTAAGGATTTCTCGGAATGATCGAGATGGCAGGCTATTTGAGTGTAGTAATCTTGGTTGTTTCCAGCATGAGCAGGTACTTTGATTTCTTGGATGTGCACATGTTCTGTAGGATCTGCCGACCATTGCATTATGGGGCCAGAGTGTTGAATATCAGGCACAACACTTTGAAGCAGCTCTAGCTTTGGGATTCTCCAGTTGTCCTTTCACCCACCAGCAAGAACGATGGTGTCTTTGTGATCATGAAACTCTTGCAAGGCATTGGAAATCTTGATAAGCATATCATCAGTAAAACTCAGGGCTTGCATGAGGTATCTGAAATCAGCAAAGGCTCAAATAGCCATCAGGAATCGACTGGGGACTGCACCAGTGATAACACCGATGAGATAGCATTGCACAGCGCAATGGTCATGACTGGTGACCTGCTTGAGCCTCAAGATACCCTCTTCAAACGACTGGTAACCCACGGTCATTTGAATTAACGAGAACCAGAAATCTATCTCTTGTCCCCCAATGATGGTAATACACCATTGAGTATCATGGTCCCAGCAAAAATGATGGAAGTGATGGAGGCATTCTGTGTGAAGGATGTATGAGAGGCAAGAGCATATCCAATCCCTCCAGAATGGCTCTAGAACACTGTTTAGCCCAAGTTCCTTGATCAATTTCAAGAACATCTTATAATCAGGCAGGTCATGCTTTGAAAGTGCGATTTGAATGGTAGCAAGAGTGGCCAATGCCATGCAAGAGGCGTGATGGAATGGATTGCTGAAGTTCTTCGATGTAGCTGTCGTAACAGGGGATGCCTGCAGACCTGTGCCTGCAAGGAGGCATTGCTCAGGGGTATCTGCGATCCACGCCACAAGTGAAGTGTAGCAATAATGAAGGTTTCCTACCAGGTAGCTCATCATGATGCTGATGGCAGCAGTGATCTTCAGAGGCTGCAAAATCAAGTCTAGCAAGCAATGGAAAAGGCGATCTTGCATTAAACCTCATACATAGGGATTCTTGTGAATAAACTTGGCGACTGGGAGGAGAGCAAGTAGCAAGTAACCATGAAGAGATGTTTTACCATGAATCTTTGCATTGATGTTCATGAGGCTGATGAGTACTGGATGCATTACATGGTTTCCACTCATGACCGAAATGTTGGTCTTGTCAGAAGAAAGTACAACCCCTAAAACTGTGCTGCTGGATGGGAGGTCACTCTAGACTGGGTTAGACTTGGTGTTGGTATAAGTAATAAAAAACTTACCTGTAACTCCCAAGTGTGATTGCTACTCATCCAGTTGTCATAAATATGACATATCTTCACAGCAGATGCCCAGACTTTTCGAGGAACAAAGTTTATGTATGGTGCAAGTAGTGGGTGACTCAGAAGCACTTGAAGACACTCAAGTGGTCATTGATAGAACACCCAGATGGTATTCTTTGTCCAGCCTTCAGGTTGGATAGTCTCACACACCCAAGTGGGTCCAGATGGTAGCATTTCAGCACGAGCACGTAGCTGTTTTCCCATTCAAAAGGAGAGTGGTATCTGTTGAGAATGTAGCTTACATGATACATGATCACCTGATGTTAACTAGAATGTTAGAGAAAGTTCCAGACACATAGGATCAACTAGGAACTGTGAAGGATCATTCCGGAACCCTTTGGGTGTTCTAGGATCATAAATAGAACACCATGGAATGATAAAGAACATGACAGAACATTCCAGACACTTACTGATCATGATTCATAAGCTATCCACTGTCATTTGAAATAGAGAGAGTTGTGCTATTGGATAGAATACTCTAGAATAGACACAACAAGTACATACATTCTATATGTATATAAACCACCCAATGTCGATGAACAATCAATAATGGAGTCACTACAATCAACTCCTTTCATACAAGCCTCCTGATCATTTTCAATTAGAGATCTTGATTGTCTACTTGTGGTATCATCTAGTGAGTATTCCCACTAGAAGTTTCTCATCCTCTGCTGCCCTTTGCCCCCTCAGATGTTCAAGATACATTCCTAAATCTCAACAGGTTATGAGCCCCACCTAAGGCAGTTTAAACTCATAATACAGCTAGAGAGATTCTTTGTGTAGACACATAGGAGACTCATCACTTGTGCACACAATGCCTCCTGCTGTCTTGCGCGATACACACATTTGGACTGCTGTAATCCATCAGATTGTTGAATGCTTGTTCTTGATTTACCAAGCATTCAGGCATGGACACTTCATTCTAAATGATAGTAGTCAATGCTTAATTCGCTTTCTTGGAGGAGCACTCCATATCCGCCAATGGCGAGATCATTATTACCTTACCCTGCACTATTTCGATCATGTGCTTACAATAGCTTACACAGATCAAAATGTAAGTGCAAGAGACCCTAATTCTTCCGGTGTTCCGAGTTCCTCCATTCTGACTCCACCCATATCACCTCTGCATCCACCCTATTCTCCAGTTATACCCGAGAGGCCTTATATACCTACAAGGCCACCGACTCCTCTTCCTGCTGCTTCCCAAATACATGGTTTCACTCCCCTGCATCATCAGAGACAGGCTCCTAGCCCACCAGTATGTCATACTGAGACTATCCCTCATCCTGTAGATTCACGATTGGTTGCACCAGGTGTACCCTTTCACATCCCTTGTCCTATCTGCCAAGGAGGTTTAAAATGAGGAGAAATCCATCGTCATGGTATGCAGGACATTGTAAGAGTATCAGATGAGATTGACAGTGACTCTAGTCCAGTCACTTTCTTCACTGTTCTTGAGTCAAATCAGAATGAGTCTCAGATGACCAGACAGTCATCTTCATTCTCATTGAACTCAGTGAGTAACAATTCAGGTGATAGGACTGGCAGAGTCCCTTACAGGCTTCTGCAGGCCACAGTAGAACTTGCAAGACAGTCCCTTTCACATTAAGCCCCTGCTCTGCATCAAGAATCATCTGCCAACGACTCATCCTCTGCCGATGATGTCCCTCTCCCCCATCTTGAACGCCGTGTACAATCTTGTCAGCCCAGCTTTACAAGCAGTCACAGGGCTGTCAATGGCACCAGTTCCACTGCACCATCCTCACCCTATACACCCAGAAGCCCATCCTCTCCTGATTTGCCAGGAAACCCCTTTCATGGCAAGTCCCTCTCCCCTCAGTCTAGGTCCAGCGAGTCCTTTGGGCTCAGAAGTAGAGATCATCGAGTCTCCACACCCGACATTCCCAGGTATACCATACTCAGGTGAAGAGAATCTCCTCATCAGGATTCCAATCACACTGCTGACCATGAGACTAGCCAGCGTGAGCTCGGCTCACACAACATCCTGGGACGTGTTCAGGTCATGGCCGATGACAGAGAAGCAGTGGATCGAGGACTGGAGGTGCAACAAGGACTTGGGGGGGCTCCAATATGAGGTAGATGCTTGTCACCCCCTTCCCACATTGACAGTGGAGCGCCTAGGGCTTCATCACTCAGGTCAAATAGAGACGCAAGCCAAGCTAACTCAGAGAGTCACTCACCAAATGAGAGGCCTTGCCAGCGTGTCTGTTTCAACCTTGAGAGCGAGACAAGCGACGACAGAAGTCCTGAGAGAGAGGAACACGTTCTATGACATGATCTGGCACACTCTGTACAACTTCCTGGTTCCGACAGCAAAGGTATTCCTTGCTCACAATCCTTCTCCCACTTTTCCCAGCGCATGGTTCCATCAAATCCTGGTACTCCCTCCATTGACACCCAGCCTCAAGTTAATGGATGTGGAAATTATCAATCACCAGTTCCTTCACCTCCCCATGTGACCATTCTACCCACTCTATCAGGGTCAACTTTGCCACATCACGGACAAGGCTCAAGCCCACAAAGTCATTAGCAGGTTGTGATGTACAGTCATCCCTTTTGAAATCAACCCCATCGAATTCTGGAGCATTGACCCCAAGAAACCATCTAAGCTGGATATGCCAATCTGCAGCACATACGGCCCTGGCATGACATTGAGGGAGACTTACAAAGCAAATGGATGGGCATTCCCTTCAGTGACCTACAAAGAATCCACAGCCAACTTCATGGTGCAAGGACATGGGTTTGAAATTTTCAGGCGAGACATCTTTCTGCCAACAATTCACAACATGCTGCTGGTAAAATCAACTTTTCCGAATGAATTCATTCGAGAACAATACTGGGTTCCCTTTGCCAAGGAGCAACCTGGCAACTACAAGTACCATAGAGAGAAAGGTATTGGAATCAGGGACTTCAATGTAGTAATGGATCTAGAAACTTGGTTCCACTTTGACACCAAGATTAAACATGTCGATCCCTGATACAGAGGCTTACATGAGTTGCAGTGCCATCTTCAGTCCAACTGGCTAGACGAAAATGGACAACAAATTGTTGCAGACACTCTCTCAGTACCTATACTCGGAGCAAGAGAAAGGCTGCTGTGGAGGGTGAAGAGAAGCAAAAGAAGCAATGCCAAACCTGAGGGTATTAGAGCGTTTATTCAAATTACTGAACAGGACAGTACTTTCTTAGAGTTTCTTGCACCCCCTGTACACAAAAATTGGCCTTTGGGATCGAGAAACCATTACTACTACAATGAGGACTATTACAAATTGTTCTTGGACTGGCACATAGATCTTGGAGGATCATGTACAGAAGAACTACCGATTCAGTATCATACACACATGAATTGAGACCTACATATTGACAGACAATTACTCTATCCTCTCATTCCTAACCCTCACTATGTTACGCTTGGTCTGGGTAGGAACGAGCGTAGGTGCAAAGAACTAGAATGCAGGGTCAAGGGTTCAAGGTTACAATGGAGGACTTGCCCTACAAGGTCAAGGGTTCTTCCTGCTAGAACATATAGCAGGTGGTTCAAGGGTAAGTCTGCCTACCGAGGAGGTAGCAGTGAGTTACAATGAGGGGAGCGAAGAGGAACAAGGTAGATTGAGCAGAACTAAGCTAGGGTACAAGGGATGAAGTACCTAGGCTTATATACTGTGCGGTGGAAGGTCATAGAAGGTTGTAGAACAACTATGACTAAGCAAAGAAAGTTCAAAAAGAAAGAGAAGTAAAGATAACAAAGATAAGGGTGTGCGACAAACACGTTGTATGTTCTAAAGCACTCTATCGAAGTAAAAGCATCAGGTTAAGCCAACAATGACAAATGTAGATAACAAGAGAAAATAATAGGGGCGAATCGTAACACACTACTTTGATTACATTTGGTTCACCTCCTTCGAACGAAACTCACTTAACCCTATACCCTCTTGGTGGACACCAAAAGGAGATGAAGGAGAGCCATTTACAAAATTGGAATGGATCATGTGCTGGAAAAGGAAAGAGAGAGAAGCAGCAAAATGGAAATGGATCAGGAGAAGAAGGCTAGGACCGCAGGACCCCCCTCCTTCTCTTGCATCATCTATACACACCAAGTCTGGAACTGGAGTTATAGGATTGCCTCCAAAAGGAGCAGCATCTATTGGAATTCAAGGAACCGTTCCTTCAGGAACGCCTGGAGTTATTCCCTTCTCATTTATTGGTTATCTTTACGATCATCTGTTGAACGAATTTCCATTTGCAGATATCTACCAATATCTCTAAAGCATCATGACTTCAACCATCTCTGTCTCAGAAGACTTCAAGGTGGACAACACCTTGCTTACTCATGTCCAAACCCTTGTCAGACATTCAAACTATGTCATGTGGTTGATTCACATCCAATCCATTCTACAATCCTTATCGGTATGGGGATGGGTTGAGGGCACTAATTGGCATAAGAATCATACAGGTACTGATGCTACCAAATGGGAAGCAATTGATAAGAGGATCGTCGGGATAATCTCCCAAACCCTCGGAAATCACCTGTTACATCATGTGAATTTCACTTATGCCACAGACAAACCTTCGCTTGCCAAAATCCTTTGGGACAAGCTTGCAAATCTTTTCACCTCTCATAGTCTTTCAGGCCAATTCTATCTGTTCTCTCAAGCAATGGCTTCCAGCATCAGAACTCGATCTGCTGCTGAGGATATCAATCGAATCACCTCCCTTTTCAAACAAATGACAAATGCTGGACTCAATCTACCAGATTCATTCAAAGCTATGTTCCTGCTTACTCGACTCCCTTCTGATTTCTCTGCATTCTGCACCACAATCGCTGAAACAGTTCAAACTGTGAACTTTACAGCAGATAATATTTCTGGAAAGATCCTTTCTGAGATTGATCTCCAATCAAGACAACCCTTGACTGCAAGAATCCATAATGTGGAACAGAATCAGAATCAGAACATAAGCAGTGCATTTTGCACCAATGTTATTCGCCAAGGACCACCTAAATCTAACACTTGGCATCCCAAACAGCAAGGAAGCAGAACTCAATCCAGAAGAGGCCGAATAGACTATTCTGGTCAACAGGCTTTTCCTCCAAGACATCGCAATCTTGGCAACCTGAATGCAAACCACAATCGTCAAGGCTTTGCTTTGAGACAAAACCGTCCTAAGGGACAAGATGTAAAAGGGAAGGGCAAAGCCAAAGCCCATGAAATCATCAGTGACAACTTCGCACATGCCATCACCACTGATGAAGCTAATCCTGAATTCTTTGGCAACCTCCATGAAGCCTCTACTGTCACCTTTGACAAGAAATGGACAGAAGCTGGCATGGATTGGGCCAATAATGTTGTGCCAGAAGATGCGCACATGAGATTTGAGATAACAGAAGGCAAGAACCCTGACACCTAGCAAGAAGGTTCATCTGATGCAACCATCAAGATTGACACTGGTATGGAAATGGCATCCTTGCAGTCCTTTTGGCCCCATGCAAACTCACTCTGAAACATCAGAAGGCACCAGATCATCAAATTCTTCTCTGTACCAATCTCCACCAACTCCCTCTCCAATTGTTCCTATCCAGGAGGAGACAGTTGAGATCTGCAGACCAGGCTATCCACCCTGGATCGAGTGAGACATCACACTTCAAATCGAGGATACTGTTCCTTGGAATGAGACACCAACACCAAAACGGAGAAAGAATAAAGGAAAGGATAAACAAACATTTTCTCTTGGTGGACTTGTTTCGAACACTTCTCATTTCATTTCTTTATCTGATGCTTTACCCTCTTGTCCACCTCCCATAGACTTTCCACTTCATCCAATGTACCGCACAATCAGTAATTGAGAAGACTATAGGATTTCCAATCCTAATAGATCTTATTGTGGAGTAGTACCGAATACTGCACCAGAAACTTCATCTTCCTTTACTGAACCACAGTTTCGTAATTACAATGAAGTGGTAAAAGAGGACCATAGTAAATACTATGAGGATGTAGTCTACAATGAGGAGACCAATGAATACCTCTGTTTCTATATTGGGCTAACTGCCCAGGGTGATCAAATAATCAATAATGCTTCAAGTGAATTGTCGCATACTCATTGGATGATTGATAGTGGCTGTATAGACCACTTATCACTGTTTTTGGATGATTTTGTGAAACTTGGTGATCACACTAGAATGGCAACTGTTGCAAATGGCAACAAGGTCTCAATGCATGGTCCAGGAACCATGCTTATAAAGCAAACAGGTTGAGACTCACATCCAATAGTGAAATTACAAGAAGTATGGTATGCTCCACAAGCATCACATCGACTATTATTGATACCTTCACTTCTCACCCACAACTATTGTTGTGAGAGTACGCATAGTGGAACATGCATTTGGAACAAGGAAGGACACAGGGTGATTACTGCCACTGCATTATCCCCTGCTAACAATCTGCATTGGTTTGAATCAATATCAATCACCCCAACATCACAGATATCAGCCTCCCTTGCAGATCAAAATGATTATCATCTATGGCACCAAAGAATGGGACACCCATCAAAGAATGCACTCCAACATGCCACACAGCATCTATCAGGGATTCCTTCGATCAAGGAACCAGCTAACAACCCTAGATGTAAAGGTTGTATGCTGGGCAAGATGTTTGATCGGCCTTTCCCAAAATCCGAGAAACACACCACTTGCCTGCTGGCTCTGGTTCATACAGACCTCATGGGGCCAATGCCAGTAGAACCCCGATCATGTGCATGATATATTCTGACTTTCATTGATGATTATAGCAGTTATGCTTTACTATCCTTTTTGCAGGCCAAATCAGATTGTTTGCAACATTTCCACAACATGGTGGTGTGGTCAGAATGTTTTACTGGTCACACTTTAACCTCAGTCTGTTTGGACTGAGGAGGAGAATTCATGAGTCATGAGTTTCATGCATTCCTCTCAGCCAGAGGGGTAATGCATCAAACATCTGTACCAAATACTCCCCAACAGAATGGTCGAGCTGAGAGATTCAACAGAACCATCATGGAAAAAGCAGAAAGCATGCACCAACATGCTTGTTTACCCAAAGCATTCTGGCAAGATGCTGTGGAGACCACATTGCATCTGTATAATTGACAACCGATGCTCCGACACAAATGGAAAACTCCAATCGAGATCTTCAATGATAAGAAACCAGATGCTTCTTATTTCAGAGTATTTGGATGTTGCACTTATGTCTTCATTCCATCAGAACAAAGGGTAGACAAGCTATCTCCCAAATCTGAAGAAATGACCTTTATTGGGTATGAACCTAATATGAAAGGATGGCACTTCTGGTCTCAAAAAAGACACCAAATGGTTGTTTCCACTAATGCTACCTTTGATGAAAATCATTTTCCTCACTGTTCCAAAGATCAAGAAGATGGACCTGCCCCTATTCAAATCAAAAATCAAGACCATCCAGAAAAAAAGCTACCAAATCAAGAACAACTACCACAACAACATGCTCCAGATTATACTTTCGTACCAGTTCCCTTACCTGGAGTAACCAGAGAAGTTCATCATCATCCTAGACTTTCTAAAAGCACTGATGATCACTCAAATAACAGCAGTGATCAAGACGATCCATACAAACGGGATTGGAATGATCTAGAACAAGATATTCTTGCTCCACCTTCTTCTCCCAACTCACCAAATAGATCTGAGGATAGATCTGACAGTTCATTCAGAACATCACCAATGCGACCAGGTGTTATTCGAAAGAAGCCTGACACTGGACATCACAGTTCTATAGCAGATCGACATCAACATAAACGGAAACTTGTTTCAGATTCACCTCTCACATCACCTCCTCATTCTTCAGAAGAAGAAAATATATGGAGAGTTCCAATTCAAAGACCGGTGAATTGGTTGCCTCCTAGACAAAGATCTGGACAAGGACTTCCAGAGTTCCGCGCTCTACCGCATCATTACCATCCATTGCGAGAACCACACTCCACTTTCAGAGCACCTGATCCAAGAAGATCACAAAGAATACCAATACCCAGGATCCTCCCAGATAGTACATATGGAGATAGACCTCCTGTACAGATCGAGAGAGAAATAGAGCAAGGATTGGAATCTATCCAGGAGGAATCATCTCCAATGAGAGAAGATGTTGCTCTACAACCAGCCCAAGCCGAGAATGATCCCAAACCAACAAATGAAGAAGATCTTGGAGATCTTTATAGTAACAAATGGATCACTCATCACTTATCAGTTGCAATCAGTCCATCAGATTGGACACTTCCAAGGAACTACTGGGATATAGCGAAATTACCCTGAGACCAAGCAGAAGCCTGGTATAAAGCATGTGATGATGAAATCAAATCGCTCCATGAGCGAAAAGTATGGAACTTGGTAGATTTACCAAAAGGTTACATACCTATCAAAGGGCAATGGGTACTTGCCATTCATCCAGGCAATAGAGTCAAGGCATGATATGTAGCCAAAGGCTTTACACAGATTTTCAGAATAGACTTGTTATGCTTGGTCTGGGTAGGAATGAGCATAGGCTCAAAGAACTAGAACGTAGGGTCAAGGGTTCTGCCCGCTAGGACGTATAGCAGGTGGTTCAAGTGTAAGTCTGTTATGCGAAGCGTACTTCGAGTAGACCAAGTCTGCTGTCAAAGGAGATCCTACAAGCAGGACACTCACGAAGAGGTACAACTCAGCTCAAGGAAACAAAGGGACGAAGGACTACACCTGAACGGTGGACTAAGGACTGAGGGACTGAGGTTCTGAGAGTGACTCAAGAGTACGCTAGATTGCGCAGATCGAGAATAGAGTACATCGGGATGAACTAGTACTCTATATACTTGTTGACATGTGAGCGTAGAATGTCATGGAATGGAAAAGAACAAAGGACACATAAGCATCGAAGGTTATAGAAAGGAAAAGAACAAAGGACGTGTAAGCGTCGAAGGTTATAGAAAGGAAGAGAACAAAGGATGCGTAAGTGTTTAGTAAGAGGAAATGAGTAAAAGGTGAAAGATGCACAGCACCTGAACAAAAGGGAACGATAGGTAAAAGGAAGCAAGCGGATAAGAGAACAAGGGGATAGAAGAGAAGTATACTCGTGACAACAACCGTAACATTACCCCCCGTCAAGCCTTGAAGTCCCTGACCTCAAGATCAAGCCGAATCCACCAGAGGAGGAGGAGGAAAGGATGCCGTGAACGCCTGTGAAGGAGAGAAATTCTCAAAAGGGCAATCGGAGAAGATGTGCCCGGCCTCATCACAACGAGCACAAGTGTGAGTAGGACAGAAACGATCAGAATGACCCCAACGAGAACATGCAGAGCATTGGGTTTTGAAACAGAGATGAGTTGGATGTCCGGGAGCAAAGATGTGACAGGAAGAACAATGGTATTCGGAACAATTCTCCCAGTAATGTCCAGAGCAATGGCAATGGTAGCATAAAGTGGAGGCAGTTGCAGGAGGACAGGTGACAGGGGAAACGAGGGTTTGAACCACGGAGGAGAGAATACGTCGTCCGTTGGCACTGCAGAAGAATTGGATATGTTCTCGGTTAAGGGCGAGGACATGTTGGTCGACGATGAAACCATCAGCACAAAAGGAGGGGTCATTGATACGATCATGGGGAATTAGTTGGACAGAGGAGAGGCGAGAGGCGAGAGGTGGATTGGTGGGGGCATCAGGAGGGGGAATTGGCAGAGGAGGGGGAGAGGAGGAGGGGGAGAGGATGGAGGAAGAGGTAACAGTGGGAATGGAGGTAATGGAATTGAGGTATCTATCCTGCGCATCACGAGGAAGAGAAAGGTAAATGCGGCGGAAGGTAGGATAAAGGGTGACAGGGTCAAGTCTTTCAACGAAAACATGAAAACCATGAAGGTGAAGGATAGAAAGAATACAATCAGGAAGATGACTGATCAAAAGGTGAAGGGGAAGTCCAAAAGCCGCAGGAAGATCAGAAGGGGCAGCTTGGAAATGGTACGATTGTACTTTAGAAACGTCGAGGAAAAGGCGTATGAGTTCCTGAGAGATTTCGTCTTCCTCGTAGAGAGGGTCAGTCTCGAGGGCATGGACGAGGGTAGGATCGGTGAGGATGGCGGTGTAGAGAGTGTAGACAGCAGAGGTGGGTAAGAAAATAGCTTGTACATGCCTGGAACGTAATGGAGAAGAAATGGAGAGTAGAGACGAGGAGGAGGATGAGGAATGAACGGACATATTGAAAAACAGGTGAAGTGATGAGGAGTTTTACGAAGAGTGAGAAAAAGAAAATAAGAAGGATCATACAAAGAGGGTGTTCTTGTTTAAATTTTTAGGTGAACAGGGCAGTCATCGAAGCAGCAAAAGTATTTGTGTTCAAGGAAATGGGAAGAAGATAAAGTGGGATGGTGAAGAAGAAACCAACGTCGAGAACGGGCACAAGGGGAAAATAGTTGAGCGTATGCAATTTCGATGGGGATTGGGTCCATGCTATCGGAGGGAATGAGTCCATTTATAAACAGAGAGAATGTTCTTGGCGTGACGGAGATTACTTTCCAGTTCCCATGTGTTTTCTGCTGTGGAGTATCCTTTCCATGCGGTCAGGTACTGATAGCGGCCAGGGGATCCCTTGTGTGCGAGAATGCCGTCAACTTTGTATTCCTCTTCTCCATCGATAACGTCAGGAGGTGGTGTGGGAAATGAAGGGCCATGTGCATTGGTGGAGCGGAAGGAGGAGAGAAGAGTGGCATGGAAGACATCATGAATTTTCCATGTGGGAGGCAGACGGAGGCGGTAAGATAGAGGAGATAGTACCTGAGAAATTTCAAAAGGGCCCAGTCGTTTGGATGCAAGTTTCCTGGAAGGGTAGGGGATGCGAAGGTTGGTGGCTTCTAACCATACCTTATCGCCGTCCTTCCAGGGGGAAAACTTCTGGGTGCAGTGTTGGGTCATGAGGCATTGAGCAGACTCGTGTGCTGCCAAGGCTTCCTTTCAGGATTCTTCCAGGGCGGTGAGACAGGAGGAGAGGGCAGGAATGAAGGTCTTTCCGAGGGTGGGGTAAGCGTGAGGTTCGTAACCCATCATGAGGGAAAAGGGGGATGTTTTCGTGGAGGAGTGAGGGGAGGAGTTGTGGTGGAATTCAGTGGAGGAGATGAAAGAAGACCGGGAGTGAGGTTGATTTCCACAGAATAGACAAAGATAAGTTTCGATTTCCTGATTAGTGCGTTCAGTCTGTCCGTCAGTCTAAGGGTGGTATGCAGTGGATAATTGAACGTCATAGTGAAGTAGGCGAGCTAACTCTCTGGTGAAGGCGGATGTGAATTGGGGGCCTCGATCGGAGATAATGGAGTCGTGTAGGCCGAAACATTTGAAGACGTTGTTAAAGAACAGGAGGGCCACTCCTGCAGCGTCAATGGTTTTCAAACATGGCATGAGAATTACCCCCTTCGAAAGACCGTGGTCGACCACGACCAGTAAAGAATCGAAGCTGGAGGAGGGGGGAAGGTCCATGATGAGGTCCATGGAGAGTTGGCAGAAAGGGAGAGAGGCGGAAGAGGGGATGGGGGAGAGGGGGGGCACAGTGGGGTGTGTGTTGACCTTAGATTGCTGGCAGAGAGCACAGCCAGCGACGAAGTTGCGAACGAAAGTGGATAGGCCCGGCCACCAAAAGTCTCGTTCGATGAGAGTTTTAGTGTGGAAGAAACCCATATGGCCTGTGGTGGGAGACGCGTGGAGAGAGTGAAGCAAGGTGGAGCAAGAGGCAGGGGGAACGTAGAGCCGGTTGCGGAAGTATAAGTGTCCGTTGTCAAAAGACCAGTCCGCGAGGGAGGAGTGAGGAAAAAGAGGAGAGTCGTCCTGCAGGGATTGGAGGGCATGAATGACGAGGGGGTCTGAGGAGGAGGACCGGCGAATACTGTCTGCAAGGGCGAGATGGAGGGTGGAGATGACGACTGGGTCGGGGAGGATCGAAGAGACATTGTCCAGGGAGGTATTGACATCGACATTACGAGATAGAGCATCCGCCAGGGCCATGCAAGAACCTGGAGTGACTTGCCAGACAATACCAAAGTCCTGGAGGAGGAGAGACCAACGAGCCTGTCGGCGAGAGAGTTTGTGAAGGTCTTTGAGATACGAGAGGTTTTTGTGGTCGGTGATAATGGTGACAGGATGGGAGGTGCCTTGGAGATACTGCCGCCATTCCTGAAGGGCCAAGATAACCACAAGAAGCTCACGATCGTAAATGTCATAGTTCCGTTCCGCTGGGGAGAATGTCTGGGAGAAATAGGCACAAGGGTGTGAGTTGCCATTCGTGTCATTTTGGAGGAGGATGGCACCAGCAGCTAGGAGAGAGGCGTCCGACATGATGGTGAAGGGCAGGGAGACGTCAGGAAAAGCGAGGACAGGAGAGGAGGAGAAACGAGTTTTCAAGGAGTCAAAGGCACGTTGCTGGAGGGGGGTCCAAAGCCAAGGCTCATCTTTGCGGGTGAGGAGGGTCAGAGGGGCAACCAGATTCGAGAATCCCAGGATGAACTTGCAATAGAAATTTGCAAAGCTGAGGAACGAATGAATACCTTTGACCGAAGTGGGAGTTTCCAGTCCGCTATGGTGGAGAGCTTTGCTGGGTCCATTTGTATATGTCCCTGACCAATGATTAAGCCCAGGTATTCCATCTGAGGGGAGTCAAAAGTGCATTTAGATATCTTCAACGACAAATTGTTTTCGCACAGGTGTTGAAGTACTCATTTAGTGCGGATGTGGTGAAGTTCTTGGTCGTGTTGGGTATGGATTCCAATGTCGTCCATGTAGATTTTTAACCAACCTTCTGCGATCATATCTGCGAAGATGTGATTCATGAAAGCCTGAAAGGTGGGAGGGGCATTGTTGAAACAGAAGAACATGACCATTGGTTCGAAGAGTCCCAGGGGGGTAATGAATGCTGCTTTCCATTGATCTTCTTCGTGCAAACGAATGTTGTTATATCCCCAACAAACGTCAAATTTAGTGAAGAGGGTGGAATCTTTCATGTCATCGATGAGCTCCGAGATGAGGGGCAAAGGATAGGTGTTGCAGACGGTATGAGAGTTAAGGTACTGGTAGTCTTGACAAGGGCGAAGGGTTCCATCCTTCTTGGGCACAAAGAAGAATGGGGAAGCCTGAGGGGATTTCAAGGGGACGATGCAGCCTGTCTTCAAATTTTCTTCGATGAATGTTTGACAAGCTTCCTTTTCGGTGGGGTTGAGGGGGTATATTTTAGCGATCTTTGGAACGAAAGACGGTTTTAGGTCGATCGAGTGGTCAAAGGAATGATGAGGGGGCAAGGTTTCAAACATCTTTTCTGAGAAAACATCGATATAGTCTGTGCACCAAGAGGGAATTTGAGTTTCCTTGGGTAGGTTCTGTTGTGCCAGTTGGGTAGATAGAGTGATTTTTCCGAGGTGTTGAGGGTAGTTTTCATTTACGTCTTTCCAGGGCAGACACTCACTAAGAGGTACCACAGCATCCTGGAGAGTGAGAGTGTTGGCAACCCAATCAATGACGGGATTGCGTTCCTTCAACCAGGTCATTCCTAAGATTACGCGAGGAGAACCTAGAGATGTGACGAGGAAGGTGATGTCGTCGGAGAGGTCTGGGAAGATGACTTTTGCGGAGATAGAGAAATGGATGGTTCCTTGGTGATTAGGGGTCCCATCCACGTTGTACGCAGTGAGGGGTTGAGGAAGTTTCCGAATTGCTTTTCAAAGTTTCGGTACTAGAGAGACGTCAATGAAGTTGTTGGTGGCTCCACAGTCTATGAGAGCAGTGGTGGTAACGGTTTGTGACTCAGTGTGTAGGCGAACAGGAAGGCGCAAAGTTCATTCATTGGAGAGGCCTACAATTACAGTGTCGATATCTAGGGAAGCAGACGTTACAGCTTTTTCCCCTACTGAAAACCCAAAGAAGAATCGTCTTTTGCTTCTTCGAAGCAAAGTTTGAGAGTTTGTAAGATTTCTCCTTCGTCCTTTCCGGTGGTTTTGAGTTTGGAAACGTAAGTCTCGAGAGCTGAGGATTGTTTCGGAGGAGGAGGAGGAGGAGGGGGAGCAGTGATGGGGGTGGTGTCAGTGGTTTGTATTTGTTGTTGGGGGGGGCGAGAGGTTTTCGAGGTGAACGTTTTGCACTGTGTGGCATTGTGTCCCTTTTGACGACAATGGAGACAAAGCCCTTCTCTGAAACAGTGAGCGCGTTCTGCAGGAGTGAGTTTCGAGATACGAATGACATCTATGTCCATGGCGTTAGGATCAGAGGTGGTGGGGGCGCGGGAAAATGAGGAGGGAGTACGATGGCCTTTTCGAAGGGCTGTAATGCGGGCTTTTTGGGCATGGAAGGTCTTGGCCTTTTCGATCCATTCTTTGATGGTAGTGGGGACGGTCGTCATGGAGAGAATCATGATGGACAGTTGTTGGTCGAGTCCAAGAGAGAACTGATCGATGAGGGTGGTGTTGTCGGTGACAGCGGCTCTGGCTGCGAGGTTCTGAAAGTCGGTGATATATTTTTGAAAACCATCGTCGGCTTCCCCGTTGGATCCGCGGGTGGACTTTTGTACAAGCTTGGATAATTCCAGACAGGCTGTGGCTTGGGTGTCGAAAGGGTAGAAGGTGGACTCAAAGTTAGAGGCGAACTTATCGAAAGTTTTGTCAGGGAAGTTTGGGTCTGTCATGCGATCATACCACATTTCCGAGAAGGAGATGCCTCGTCCTTTACTCATCTTATTGAGAGTGGTCATGATCTTGGTTTTGTCAGAGGAGTACAGGGATTTGTTTATAGCGAAGTAGGCCTTCATGGCCTTGATCCATTGGACTGCATCGGAGGGGTTGCCAGAAAAGTCTGCTGGGAGGGCTGCCTTAAGTTCTGTCATGGTGTGGGTGGTCTGGGTGTTGAGTGGGATGTGGACAGTGGGAGGGGCCGTTTGGGGTAACGGGATCTGGGGGAGGACTGGGCTAAGATTGATGGGGGATCCTAAAGGGGTACTGGGGCGCTGTGGCTGAGGCTGTGTGGAGATGGTAGTGTGAGCCGATGGGAATGCTGGGGTATGAAGTGGGGAAGTCAATGGGTTGGGAATGTTTTGTCCAGTTAGGCGGTGACGCCGTCGAAGTTCTGCGGTGGAGAGAATGGGCTCCTCGTCTGAGGAGTCTTCACTGGGAGCTCGAATGCTACGAATGATGAACTGTGGTGGGTCCTACTCTGTAATAGGAGGGACAGGGGAGATTCTCGATCTTTTGTTATGCAAAGTGTACTTCAAGTAGACCAAGTCTGCTGTCGAAGGAGATCCTACAAGCAGGACACTCACGAAGAGGTACAACTCAGCTCAAGGAAATGAAGGGACGAAGGACTACACCTGAACGGTGGACTAAGGACTGAGGGACTGAGGTTCTGAGAGTGACTCAAGAGTATGCTAGATTGCGCAGATCAAGAATAGAGTACATCGGGATGAACTAGTACTCTATATACTTGTTGACACGCGAGCATAGAATGTCATGGAATGGAAAAGAACAAAGGACGCGTAAGTGTCGAAGGTTATAGAAAGGAAAAGAACAAAGGACGTGTAAGCATCAAAGGTTATAGAAAGGAAGAGAACAAAGGACGCGTAAGTGTTTAGTAAGAGGAAATGAGTAAAAGGTGAAAGATGCACAGCACCCGAACAAAAGGGAATGATAGGTAAAAGGAAGCAAGCGGATAAGAGAACAAGGGGATAGAAGAGAAGTATACTCGTGACAACAACCGTAACAAAGTCTGCCTACCGAAGAGGTAGCAGCAAGTTACGATGAGGGGGTGAAGGGGAACGAGGTAAGATTGAGCAGAACTAAGCTAAGGTACAAGAGATGAGGTACCTAGGTTTATATACTGCGTAATGGAAGGTCATAGAAGGTTATGGAACAACTATGACTAAGCAAAGAAAGTTTGAAAAGAAAGAGAAACAAAGATAACAAGGATAAGGGTGTGCGACGAACACATTGTATGTTCTAGAGCACTCTATCTAAGAGGAAGCATTGGGTTAAGCCGATGATGACAGGCGTAGATGACAAAGTGAAAAGAATAGGGGCAAATCGTAACATTACCCCCGGAGTACATTCGAAACCGCAGTGAGAAACAAGAAGAAAGAAACAACCTAAAGGACCATGCAACGATCACCACCAGGAGAACCTGTCATATTGGCATAGGCAGATGCATCGTAGTCGGGGTATCCCCATTCTTTGTCAACATCAAGAGATCCATCAGCAGGCATGCCAGAGAGGTGACGAAGTTCAGCGTTAGAACAGGGAAGACGTTGGCAGTGGCGATGACCAGAGGGCGGGGGGATAGGGAGAGGAGTATGAGGGACCGGAGGGGATGAGAGATGCTGGGCAAGAGGGCGAGTGGAAGTGGAAGATGAGGAAGTATGAGACCTGTGAGAATGATGAGAGGAGCGAGATAAGGAAGAAGATGAGGAAGGGACGAGGGGGGCAGGAGACCGGCGACGGAGGAGAGGGCATTGATATGCTGAATGGCCTGGGGCGTGTTGGTTGCAATGTCGGCAACGGTAATGGACACAGTTAGCCCAGATATGAGAGAGGCAGTGGCAATGAAAACATGTGTTGTTATAGAGGGGGTGGGTCTCCGGTAGAGGGTGGTGCATCTGGAATGTTCTGTCATGTTCTTTATCATTCCATGGTGTTCTATTTATGATCCTAGAACACCTGAAGGGTTCTGGAATGATCCTTCACAGTTCCTAGTTGATTCTATGTGTCTGGAACTTTCTCTAACATTCTAGTTAATGTCAGGTGATCATGTATCGTGTAAGCTACATTCTCAACACTCCTCCTCACTGGAATATTTGAAATGGGAGTTACCATTATGATTGCTTCTTGATGTGTACAAGAGTAAGGGCTTTCCTTCCTTCCTCAAATTTGATCCTTCCCAAATTCTTGGTAAAGATATCTGCAAATTGTGAATTGGTTTGAACATAGAATAATTCAATTTCACCAAGTTCAACTGCTTTGCGAATGTAATGCTGAGGGATTCTAACATGTTTGGTGCAACCTTCCTGTGCTGGATTGGATGCCAAGAAGATGGCTCCTTGATTATCCACACACATTGGTACCTTTGTTTGAGGTAAATGCAGTTCCTCAAATAGGTTTGAGATCCATTGGATTTGTTTTGCACATTCTGTCATTCTGCAGTATTCTGCTTCTGTTGATGACAGGTGTACATGTTTCTGCCTTCTGGAAAGCCATGAGACAATTCCATTGGCAAGGAATATTGCATATCCTGTAGTTGATCTTGATGTTTCAATGTTGCCTGCCCAATCTGTATCTGAATAAGCAATAAGTCCATTGCTCTCACCTTTTGCTGAGTATGTTATTCCTAAATGTGGTACATGGGAAAAGTAGCAGACAATTTGCAGTGCATTTTGCAAATGTTCTTTGGATGGATTAGTGGAGAATTGTGATATTTTGATTACTACATATGCAATGTCAGGTCTTGTTCTGAGCATAATGTACAGCAAGGATCCAATAATGGATTGATATTGACTTCTCAACTGAGGATTAGCAATTCCCTCATTGGGTCTCGGATTGTAACTGGTAGGAAGTGGAACTAATGTTTCCTTACAGTTCTCTTGACCAAATTGCTTGATTACTTTGTCAGCATATTGGCATTGATCAAGGGTAATGGTTCTCTTGATATGATCATGAGTGATTTCCATACCAAGGTATTCTTTGGCTGTGCCAAGATCTCGTGATTCCTATTTCTTCATAAAGTTTCATTTGTGGGAGAAACTTGAGATTTATTACTGCCTATGAATAGGGCATCATCGACATAGATTATAACAATGACTATTTCCTTTCTGACATATTTGACATAAATGCCTGAATCAGAAGCACATCTCTTGAAGCTGAAAGTGACAAGAGATTGGTGAAGCAGTTTGTTCCATTGCAAAGCTGCTTGCTTGAGCCCATAGATGGCTCAATTTAAGCGACAGACCTTAGATTCCTGGCCCTTAACAATGAAGCCTTCTGGTTGAGTCATATAGATTTCCTCATCCAGTTCACCAAATAGAAAGGCTGTTTTGACATCTAGTGCTTCGATTTCCCAATCATTCAGCGCTGCTAGTGCAAGTATCAATCACACTGACTCAAACCTGGCAACAGGTGAGAATGTCTCTTCATAGTCTTGTTACGATTCGCCCCTATTCTTTTCTCTTTGTCATCTATGCCTGTCATCATCAGCTTAACTGGATGCTTCCTCTTCGATAGAGTGCTCTAGAACATACAACGTGTTCGTCGCACATCCTTATCCTTGTTATCTTTGTTTCTCTTTCTTTTCGAACTTTCTTTGCTTAGTCATAGTTGTTCCATAACCTTCTATGACCTTCCATTATGCAGTATATAAACCTAGGTACCTCGTCTCTTGTACCTTAGCTTAGTTCTGCTCAATCTTACCTCGTTCCCCTTCGCCCCCTCATTGTAACTTGCTGCTACCTCTTCGGTAGGCAGACTTACACTCAAACCACCTGCTATATGTCCTAGCGGGCAGAACCCTTGACCCTATAGGGCAAGTACTCCATTGTCACCTAGAACCCTTGACCCTATGTTCTAGTTCTTTGAGCCTATGCTCGTTCCTACCCAGACCAAGCGTAACAAAAGAACTAAGCTACACATTTTAGGACTATCATTGTTATAGATCCTTCACCATTCCTCCCAGACCCACCTCAGCTTTAGAACGAGCCCTGTTGCATTCGCACAGACTCACCACCACAGAACTCCCCTCAGACACTTCGTCCTCATCGTCCTCCCCCTCTGAAACATCCCAGGACCCAGATACCACCCTCCCCACCATTGCTGAACTACAGGAAGCCATCGATCTCACCCACCAACTCTCCTCGGTGCTTCAAATCCCCAGGATTCCCACGCCACCCTCCCCCACCCCAACCACTTCTCACTCCCCTCTATTCCCCTTCCAAGCACCTCACCCTGCCCCTGCCCCTCCCCCTCTTGTCCATACTTTCGCCTCTACCCTTCCCCTCCCACCTTTCGCACCACATCCTACAATGTCTACTCTCTCGAAACCAGTCGAACTTTGCATTGGCTCTTCCAACGCCTTCGATGGCGACTATACTAAGGCAACCATCTGGCTAGACTCAGTCAGAACTTACCTTCTAGTCAATGAGGAAGTATACAGCACCGAGGCGAAGAAGGTCACCTTCACCCTCTCCTACATGAAGTCTGGAGCTGCCTTGACTTGGGCTTCCTCTTTCTGAAAGGACACCCTCTCTCTGAAAGCCGATGGAAGCACCAAAGGCTTTGGCGACTTCAAAGACTTCGTCATTGCCTTCAAAACCACCTTCGAACACCACGACACCAGAGCCTTAGCCATCACCTGGCTCTCTACCCAACGGATGTCTGGCAATGCCGGAATCCCAGAACTCACTTCGTTTATCTCGGAGTTTCAAAACAAGGTCCAGATCAGTGAGATCGTGGATGAGAACTTCCTCATTGGATATTTCTCAACAGCTCTACCTGTCCGACTCATGCGTTGCATCATGTCCATGGATACTATCCCCACAAAGATCGACGAATGGTACTCTAAGGCCATTCATTTCCTCACCCAATGGGGGAAGGCTGAAGACATTGCTAAGAGGAACAAGTCCGGTTCTTCTACATACCATTCGTTCACCTCCTCCTCCTCGTCCTCACGCCCCTCAAAAGACCCTGATGCCATGGACATCGATGCCATCAAACTTGGGAAACTCACCCCTGAAGAACGTTGCTGATGTATCACAGAAGGATGATGCTTCTGATGCAGAAAACCCGGTCATCTCTCTAATGAATGCCCTGGTTCCAACAACAAGCCAAAGAAGACTTCGGAGAAAAAGATTAGAAATGTCAAAGAAGTCCCCCAGCTAAGAGAGGTTGAGGATGATGATGATGAAAAAACCGTGGCTTGAATTTCCTTCGCCATTCCAGGCGAGGACTTTTAGATGGAGGGCGTACCCCAATGCAATGACCCTCCTTTTCTTGTGCGTCTGTACTTGTATCGTCAATAACCAAACAGTCTATGCAAATCCCTGTTCACATTGTTGAACCCTCGTACTTGAAAGCTGTTGGTACTCGTGCTCTGATTGATTCTGGAGCACAAATCTCATGCATCGACTGGGACTTTGTCCAAAAACACAAGCTCCCCAAAACCAAACTTGCCACCCCCATCACTGTCAACAACGTTGACCAATCAGCCAATAAGAATGGTCAAATCCGCTTCACCACCTCCCTCTTTGTCTGCATTGGGTCAGTAGCCCACCAGGTCACCTTCTATGTCCTCAACTGTGGAAAAGAAAATGTTATCCTCAGACTTCCCTGGCTTAAGGAAGTTAACCCCACCATCGACTGGACCTCTTGCAAGCTATCCATCCCTCTAGAGTCAGATCAATCCAGTCGCCTCTATCAGAAACACACCTGACCCCCCCCTCCAACACCGACCACTCCCTCTCCTCGACCCCCTTGACATGTCAATGTCGACACCATCTGGGATGGACGACTCTTCGACTACATGCAGAAGGAGATTCAACAGCAACACCTTCTTCGAAACCACGATGTCCGAGTCATCCAACAAATCATTCGATGTGGCTCACGCTTTGTCCCAAATGCCACTATCGCCAAACTCACTACTGCCACCGAGCTTGCCATGGCTGCTGAGAAGGCAAAACTGAAACCGGTTCTTCCACAAGAATATGCCAACTTCGCCTCTGTCTTCTTGAAGGAAGCAACCAACCATGTACCCCCTAGCCGACCCTATGACCATGAGATTAATCTTGATGAATCCTTCACCCCAAAGATCGGCAAACTCTACCCTCTCTCCCCCAATGAAAAGGTGGCTACTGAAGCCTTTCTTGACAAAAACCTCGCAGCTGGAAAAATCCGTCCATCAAACTCCCCCCAGGCTGCTCCCTTCTTCTTCGTCAAAAAGAAGGACAGAGGTCTCTGCCCTTGCCAAGACTATCGATACATCAACGAACACACTGTTCGAGACGCCTATCCTCTTCCCCTCATCTCTGACCTCGTCGACAAACTCAAGGGAGCCAAGGTTTTCACCGAGTTTGATGTCCGTTGGGGCTACAACAATGTTCGAATCAAAGATGGACACCAGTGGAAAGCGGCCTTCATCACCCACAAAGGTCTCTTTGAACCCACCGTCATGTTCTTTGGACTTTGCAACTCTCCAGCTACGTTCCAACGGTTCATGAACAACTCCTTTAGAGACATGATCGCTAAAGGATGGCTCATCATCTACATGGATGACCTCCTTATCCTCTCCCCCGATGCCAAAACCCATGAGGAACATACTAAACGTGTCCTACAACGCATGCAGGAACTTGACCTTCACCTCAAGCTTGAGAAATGCAAGTTTGCAGCCTCAGAAGTCGAATACCTGGGCATGATCATCTGCCCAGATGAACTTGCCATGGACCTGGTCAAACTCGATGGTATTCGGGGATGGCCAACACCCTCTAAAGTCAAGGACGTTCGCTCCTTCCTTGGCTTCGCTAACTTCTACCGACGTTTCATTCCCAACTACTCTAACATTGCCCACCCCCTCCTCGACCTCACCAAGAAGAACCAACCCTGGAACTGGTCCCCTTCCTGTCAGGATTCCTTCAATGAGCTGAAGAAGCTCTTCCTCTCCCAGCCGATACTACACCTCCCAGACCCCGCTTGACCCTTCGCTATCGCAACAGATGCCTCCAAATATGCCTCTGGGGGTGTCCTCCTTCAAACAGATGCTAACGGGGACTGGCATCCCTGTTCTTATCTGTCGCAGTCCTTTTCCCCCACAGAATGAAACTATGACATCTACGATCGCAAACTCCTCACTGTCATCCATGGTCTCAAAGCATGGCGACACTACCTTCAGGGATCCCCTTTTCAGGTTCAAGTCTTTACTGATCACAAGAACCTGACATACTTCCGCCAACCCCAAAAGCTCAACTGTCGACAGGCTCGCTGGCTACTCAACATCTCGGACTTTGATCTTCACCTTACCCATGTCCCTGCTACCTCCCTCGCTGCCCCTGATGCCCTCTCTCATCACCCAGACCTCCTCCCTGCTACAGACGACGATAATGACAATGTCACCCTCTTACCCGAATCTCTCTTCGTCAATGTCATTGACATTGCCCTCCAAGAGAAGCTAGCCTCCTCCTCTGCATCTGACCCTCTCATGCTTGATGCACTCCGTGCTACTACTGGCAACATTCCCACTCGCTTCCGTTCTAGACTCTCTGACTGGCAATATGACGCTGGTGTCCTCACTTACCAAGGCCATGCCTATGTTCCCCCCAACCTCTGGAAATCTGTCATTGAATGACACCATGACCACTTCGCTGCTGGCCATCCAGGTTACTTGAAGACTCGCCAACTCGTTGCCTCTGAATTCTGGTGGCCTGGCCTTGCCCAGTTTGTATGTAAATACGTTGAAGGTTGTGCCTCCTGCCAGTCAGCCAAGGCCAACACCCACCCCACTGTACCCCCTCTCTGCCCCATTTCCTCGTCCTGCTCACGCCCCTTCCAGCAGGTCTCTTGTGATTTGATCACAGATCTTCCCCTCTCCGATGGCTTCGACAGTCTTTTGGTCATGGTAGACCATGGGCTTACTAAGGGGGTGATTCTCTGTCCTACAAAGAAATCTGTCTCTGCTGAAGGGATTGCCTCCCTCTTTTTCCACAAGGTTTACACTCGGTTTGGCCTATATGACAAGATCATCTCGGACTGTGGTCCCCAATTCGCCTCTGCCTTCGCCAAGGAACTCGGATGACTCCTTGGATATGACCTCTCCCTCTCCACCGCCTACCACCCTCAATCTGACGGAGAAACAGAATGTGTCAACCAAGAAGTCGAGACTTATCTCCACATCTTCTGTGGCAACTCCCCTTCCACATGGTCTCAGATGATTTCCCATGCCGAATTTGCTCACAATCACTGTCCCCACTCTGTCACCAGTAAATCCCCTTTCTTCCTCACCTATGGCTTCGAACCTCGCCCCCTCCCCACCATCATTGCCGAATCCAACCTCCCAGCAGTCGAAGAACGACTGAAGACTCTCTCTGCCGCTCAAGATGAAGCTCTGGCAGCCCATGAACTCGTGAGACAAGTCATGAAAGCTTGCTCTCACGGCAAATTTACCCCCTTTTGTAAAGGTGACAAGGTTTGGCTGGAAGCCCATAACCTGAAATGCCTTATTTCCCACCCGAAGTTTGCCCCCAAGTGGGAGGGACCCTTTACTATTGTCCAGGTACTATCTCCACTCGTTTATAAACTCCACCTCATACCTGGAAAATCCACAACACATTCCACGCCTCTCTCTTATCGCCCTATCGCGAAAACAATGTACATGGGCCAAACTTTCCTTCTCCCCCACCTGGCCTTATCAATGGAGAAGAAGAGTACAAGATGGAAAAGGTGATCCGACGCAAGGGAACTCCGAACAACTGATGCTTCTTGGTCCAATGGAAAGGATACTCAGCCGAAGAAGACTCTTGGCTTCCAGAATTGGAGTTCAAACATGCCAAGGAACTCCTTTCGGACTATAAGAACCTTCACCCCTCCATCTTCCCCCCATCCTCTCACCCACCATCATCCCGTCACAATGCCCAGAGGGGATTGCTCGTCAGTGTTAGATCTCATATTCAGATGTTCCACGTAGCATTGGATATCTGAGGTCAGGTCATCCATTTCCAACTGGTGCATGGCGGATATAACAAGTTCTTGGATGGCATGGTGGGTTTCGGTGACACAGAAGGCATGATGCATGCAGGCAGTGTTGTCAGTGATGAGGTCGGCATGGGAGCGAAGGTGTAAAAGTTCGATGTATATACAAAAAAGAGAATAAAGGGGGGAGGAAGGGTCTAAGTGATTTTGGAGGGCGATACGAAGGTTAGAGTTATCAAGAAAAGAGAGCATGCATCCCTGTTGAATAGAAGAGAAAGGGTCACAGCCTAGACGAGAGGCAAAGCAAGGGGGGGTAACGACGGGTTCGGTGGTGATAGGGGAGGGAGGCCATGGGCCATCCCAGGCATGGTCCAAAGTTTCGAGGCGAGGGAGTTTGGGAGGTGGGTTCCAGCCAGCATCCGCTTTGGTGGAGGAGGAGCGACTAGGTGAGACGATCATGATTCATAAGCTATCCACTGTCATTTGAAATAGAGAGAGTTGTGCTATTGGATAGAATACTCTAGAATAGACACAACAAGTAAATACATTCTATATGTATATAAACCACCTGATGTCAATGAACAATCGATAACAGAGTCACTACAATCAACTCCATTCATACAAGCCTCCTGATCATCTTCAATCAGAGATCTTGATCATCTCCTTGTGGTATCATCTAGTGAGTATTCCCTCTAGAAGTTTCTCATCCTCTGCTGCCCTTTGCCCCCTCAGACATTCAAGATACATCCCTAAATCTCGACAGTATCCATTTGAGCTTGGATGCAGTGAAATTCACCACTGCAAACAGGCTGAGATAATACATACGATGTCCAATGCAAGAAATGAATTGATGGCAGAGAGGCTGAGGTGCAAACGAAGTAGCCAAGAAGCAAATTGCCACTCTTCTCTAGAAGCAAATGGGTAATAGAGATTCTCTTGCCTCTCTTTAGCATGCATATCATTTCTGAAGTGGTCGATGAATGTTTTCTTGCTGGGGTACACTTCGCCGCAACCTTCATATGCCTTGATAAAGGGTCCCAACTGGCCGTGTCTCATGTCCATCGCAGCATCTGAGCCCACAGGATCAGGCCCCTGGTCATAGGGGTATGTATCCAGATTATTATTTGAAGTGGGAGGTGGGCTGTTCAAGTCAATATCACCTTCTGGCATGAAATCAGGTAATACTTGGGATTGATTGGATGCTCTGCTGATGGATGGCCCGATCTGAGAGTCAGGGGGATGGGTCTGATAGAGGGCACTTGCAACCTCCTCATCCCAGATGGGCTGGCATGATCCTGTTGGCTGATTCATGTGCTGCAAAACATTTGTCTCCATGTGAAAATTTTTTCCGCACTGGGGACAACTGATAGGCCTGAGCCTGCCATAATTTGTCTTCACCCTAGGCATCATGATGACTTGGAGCTGAGGACAGGCAAAATGCTGCAGGGCAGGCAAAATTAGATGGGTGAGGTGAGCAGAATGACTAACGGATGTATTTTCTTCACTAAGTATCAAATACTCACACTTAAAGTTTGTGACGGTAGCAAATGCTCATCAAGTCCAAATTGGAGCCTATCACTGGGGACCAATATCACCATTTTCCCTCAACCCAACCACTTCCTGGACAAACTAGTTGCTGGTTTGTTGCTCTATAGCACACCAATCAGCTGCAGATGTGCACAGCACCATCAGATTCTTTCTTCCATCTGGCACCATTCACCCCATGCATATACCCACATACTATCATGCCTTGCTTTGCTCGCTCAGGCCCTCAACCATCCCATTTGCCCACTTGTGATTTAAACAACACTGCCAGGGATGATGACAATCTAGAAGAAAGTGATCCACCAACTGGCCCTGAGCAGAGGGCGAGTCTGAATTAGCTCACAAGTACTGCAATAGTCACAAATGATTTTTCTTGCACAAGGCACACAGTTCCAAGTCGGATGTCCTCATCCCTCCCCCTGAAAACAGTACTGAGGCCTATTTGCTATTGGAGGCAGCTCGTGCTGATCAAGAAGTGTGGCTTACACACAGAAACCTTGCACTCCAGATCGTTCACCACAACACCCTTGCACTTCAGTACAATCACTTGCTTTTGGACAAGGCACAGGAAGACCTGCAAGTTGTGGATCACTTTATTGGCCAAGTTCATTTTGTAATCCACAAGAGTGGATTACCAGTTGCGGTCAAGTATTCAACACAGGGGAAGACTTCTGCCATGCATGGTATGAGAGCACTACTATCCTATCTTGAAACTTACTGACCTACATAACTTACACAATACCTCTCAAGCAGACAAAATGAGTTCTGAGCTACTGGCTGATGGCTCAAATGAGCTCAGCCCCTCTTCCATGTTAGATATGACACTAGACTAATATTTTATGTTTGCAGCAGCCCCTCCCTCTACCATGATGGTATGTTCCAGCCATGTGCATGAGCACGAGCATAGATGTACATTATATTTACTTTTTTTTTGATTGTAAGTGAAACCAAATTAGTTTGGTTCTAGGTACACCCTGGTTGTGTGGTATCCATGACTGTGGTCCAGCCAAAATATACTTATGTATGGACAACACTAGTATTCGAGTCAATTTTTACCGCTTGCAACAAATACTAACCGGTATACTAAGCATTTAAACATGTAAGGTACAACTGAGTAGAGTGAAAGAAGAGCAGGGCTATTTTCCATTGGCATCCAGGAGTCGAGGATTGGTGCAATGATGCTGTATTTGCTGAACTGACCACATGGGACAGGGGATAACAGGAAGTGACAGTGAGTGGTAGGTGGTGACAAGTGGTGACAGGCAGTGACAAGCAGTGATAGATTGGCATGCTGGTGGGAATCTGTCAACTCAGCTAATAGAAAGGGTTGGTTTGCTGATGTTGTGGTCGCATTGCTCCTGGTATGTCACATTCTACCCTCTCGATCTCACTAATCGTGCCTGCCCTGCAGTGGGGATACAACCTGTCCATCTGCACCCTGTCTGGGTCACATCTGATCACTTCAATTTGCCTTGGATCGCCTTGTATACATGGTAGGTCGATTTGGTATTGCTGACCCTTGTAGGGCATGATTTCAACTTCCCTTGATGGGGTGGCAGGCTCAAATGGCATTTGAGATGCTTGGGATGCCTGTGGGACAGTTTGAGTGGTCTAGGTGTATAGCATGTTTGTCCCATTCGGTTTTCATGTGTCTGGTGGCCACTCTAGCTAGCGGTCTCATTCCAACTCCTTCCGAGCTGTATCCTGTGCCACTCGCTGCACCATTCATTTGACACCTTTTCTCATTGTTTATGACCCATGTCCCACTGTTTACATGATCCTGATTGACCTCAACGACTTTCACCTTGCCACACCCACCCTTTTGCCCCCTGGACCCAGATTTCGGTGATGTGCATTCATTCCGTCGACGTGCTGTTTCTGCTGGTAGGCTGGGGACATTCTAGGAGGCTGTTGACAGTGTCTGGTGCGACTGTTTCACACCTGTTGCATCTTCTTTGACTGGCAGTGATTATGGTGGGCTCACCTCCCTTTCGTGTCCTGGCATGATTATGATGCATTCTAGCAGTTGGGACACATCTTTTGGCTTCATCATCACATCTTGGATGCTCCTATGCATTGCCAGCATGCCCTCTTCAAGTCCAGCATCAGCAACTTTGCAAGTTGCAGATACACCCTCTCTGGCATCTCCACTCTTGAGTGTGAGCCTCTGGGACTCATTCTGGTGGTTTTCACATCCGTTGGGTAGTTCTGGAGGCAGTGGATTGTCCTTAGGTGCATTGCTATTGATGGTGGGGCTGTGCTGATGATTTTCATTGAGCACATTCACATTTTCAGCCACAATTGCATCTGGTGCGACATTTGTGCCATTCTCAGCACTAAGTGGGTGCTCTGCTTCATCATCAACATCACCTGACTCCATCTCGACATCCTCATTGACCTCTGCACCTGCACTTCCATGTGTAATGCACCCGTTTCAATTTGGTGCAGTATCATCACTTGGTGCAATGGCAGTGGGTGCAGGCAGTTTGTATCGCCAGGCACTTTGTTGGTAAGGTTTTCAGGTATGTCTCATTGTTCTTCATTGACAATTTTGGCAGGGACTTCGGTGGTGACACACCAATAACAACATGATGACTGCGCTATTGCAGTTGTCATGCAGTTGTTGTTATCAGACAAGATGAACCTTGCGAGTTGAGTGACAGCAGTGGAAGTGGTGGATGAGGTAAAGGTGAGAGGGCGAATGAGAGGGCAGCGATTGCAACAACTAGATGACATGGCAACCACACTATCAAGCTAGCACCTCCTTCGTTACTGGTTGAGATGATGGTATTAGTAAGTTGGGTGACAGGCATTAGATGTAGTCAGGGTGTACCATGGGGGTGAGAGGTGGCAATGGCGGTGGCTGTACTAGCACCATTGTTGTCATCATTGGACGAAATGCAGTGGATCAAAGATGGGCTGTATTCCATCAATGCAAGTGTCCCCATGTTCTCTTGCGATCATGTCGAGCTGGGATTGCATTTGTGTAGATACCAGCCTTTTCTTGTCATGAGCAATTTCCCAGCACAGAGTCATAGCTGAGATAATGCACATAGAGCTATATGTTGCACAGAAAACTGGTCTTGTTCAGTTTTGAGTTTCAAAGATTCATTGCTGGTGGCCCCTCCCACTCCACCACCCCCAGAACAACCAGAGCCACAGCTAGATAGGGATATGCCAGAGTGTTAGCATATGCCACAACTGTTACAATTCATACGGACCCCTATTCTTTTTCCTCCTCTTCTTCTGATTTCTCCTTGCTTCCTGGACATTACAGACTCATTTCTCCTTCTAGATTGCAACTCTCCCACATGGTCAGTTGAGCCTGATCATTCTTTTCTTAGATTTTCCTATGCATTTCCACTTGTGCCGCCTCGCGCTATTTATACCTATGTTTTCCCTTCATCATGGACAGCTTCACTGATCACAGTTTGCTGCGCTTTATATTTAGAACCCATAGCCTTATGGCTATTCTACCACTACTCAGGATGACTCCTCTAGACAGTGCCTTCGGGCCACCTCAGTAGTATATATACCCCGCTGCCATGTACAGTATCCTTAAGCAATTCCTACTTGGGTTTTCACCTTCACCAGTCTTGCCTCTGCTCCTTGTCCTAAGGGAATCATGCCCCTTACTCCTTGTCCTTCGCCTCGGGTGTCCTAGAGAAAGAGGAACCCTTGATCATCTCTATTAACAAGACTCCCTAGATCTCCAGTAGTCTAACTACCTGACCCTGAACCTTCGAAACCTTCATCTCCGGCTGCAACCCCAAGACTCCTTGGCTCATCCCTGACTATGTCAGCCCCTCGTAAACCCCTTTGGCTAGTTCATCTAGGCTGAACCCCTCATCCCTTGGTCCTTTGACTTGTGTAGGTGATCCTTACCAAGTCTTCACTTGTCCCTACCTGGGCCAAGTGTAACAGCAACGACAGTGTCCGGCCACGCTTTGCCCTCTGCATCAGACAAGAGATGCTTGGCTGGTTCCATCATCGTGCCCAGCGGAAGGACATGGCATTAACATGTGAGGAACTGAAGCCCCAAGTTTTTGACAAGTAACTTTTAATTGTGGAAGCGTTGAAGCCTCCAGGCATTTTCCCACCAACAAGTCATGAGATGAGACCAGAAGCATATTTGCTGAGGGTTCTAGGATGACCAGTGCCCAAAGTGGATCCAAGTTCGTCAAGTGGGGCCTCTTCGCCTTTCTTGGGAGCTGAAGTAAATTCGAGCTGAGGGTCACCTAAGATCTTGTTCTGCAGAGTGGACTTTCCCCCAACAAGGTCCTTGATCGATTTCATCAAAGGAACATATTCCACCTTCTTCTTCAACTTCTCAGCAATAATGCAGAGGAGGACGTCAGCAGCTCTGAGAGGAACATCCTGAATGGCAGCCACACTCTGTGGGGGAGCAACTATAGCAACAGGTCCTGAGCAGGTGTGGGCACAGAGGAAGTAACTATGACAGGTTCTGTGTCAGTGGGTTCAGGAGTGGGCAGAACTTCATCCTCAAAAGATAATGTACTCTGTGGGTGCTCTTGGCATGACAAAGGACTACCCATTTGCAACCAACAGCATTGTCCTCTGCTTCATACTTGGCCTTTGATGTCCACGTCGCCATGCTGGTGAGAGTGGGTGATGGACCAAGTTCAATGATGTGTTCAAAACAGTATTGTGTGAACAAGAGTTCTTGTGTTTCGGTCCAACAGACTGGTGAAGTAAACTGATAGGACAACAATTCCACAAGTCTGCCAACTTTTGGCACTGTTCAGGAGATGCCAAACTTTCTCAGTCCCATCTTTAAGGACTTTACTGAGGCAGGGTGAAGATGTTTGGTCGTAAATGAGCTGTGCGTATTCTTTGATGACAGCAAACAGTTTGGCAACCAGGTTTGGAATATGTTTTCCCATCAACATATTAGGGTTGAGCAAAGAGGACTGATCTTCTTGGATGAATCTGGCAAAAAACCATGCCTTCAACATCACATGGTGCAATCAAAGCAGTGAACTCATAACCCTGAAAAGCATAATGCTTGTCCAAAGATACCCAGAATGGAAGAGCATGTTGATACTAGAGAGGGGAATCACTGCAAAACCACATTCAAGCCTGACATACCCCTCAGATGCCTGGAGCTCCTTGGTGCAGTCAAAAGATTTTGAAATGATATCGCCCAACATTTCCTTCACTTTTCCTGCCAAGGTCTCGGTAAGCTGTACCAACGTATAAATTACTTCACCATGCAGCACCTAGAGGAATAATACCTTTGCTATGTCGATCTTTGGAAGTTTCAAGTAAGTCAAGATATTAGTCATGGTTTGTAATGCAACTGGCTCCCCTGCACAAACATATTGTTGACCCTGTAACCAGCATTTGAATACACATCACTAGATTCAAGTGAAGACCTCACCTCAACATTGTAGTTCAGTGCCTGTGCATGTGGAAATAGAATCGACAACCTTGCGCAGTGCGGCATTGGTGAAAGTCTTCGAAATGAGGCTGGGATTCATGGCACACATGGCGTAATTGGACCTGCTGAGCATCACGTTTGATGGCATGCTGCATAGTGATGCCACAATAGAACACAATGTCAACCAGAGCAGAGATGTGAAGAACATCAGCAATGGAGGCAAGGGCAGAATATTCCCCAAGCAAGTGACCTGCGAAAGCACAATCTTTCTGAACAAAACCTTTGGCATGCATACCCTCAGACACAGCCTTTTTGGTTACAACCAATGTGATCTGAGCAAATTGCATGACAAAAAGCAGGCCGCTTGGATGACTGAATGTGTGCTTTGGCATCGATGTCAGCAAAAAGGAGCATCTTGACATTGCTATCCCTGACCATTGTATCATAGGTCGTATCCATATAGGGTTGATGGATGGCCTGGTCTTTAACACCACCAAAGTGAATGGTCTTTTCCTTGACAATTTCAATGATAGAGAAACCATAGACGGCGAGGATGTGAGCATCAACATGAGTGGCAGGGGAGGTATTGTATAAATCCATGCACATCCCAGGTTCCTGGGAGCCTTGGACAATAAAGATGTATAAGCTGTGGTGGCCTGTGCGACTTCTACTATGCCATCAAGAACCTTTTCATCTTGCTGGTTGAACGTTTCTGCCTTGACAATCATATTGCCGTCATACATGCCATTATGGCATATCTTCACCACTAATGTGTCCCCTGGGAGCACCATACTAACAAATGAGAGGTCATACCTATGAAGTCATGTAAGCCCAGACTTGACCAACACCAACAGGGCAACTTACGCAATTACTCATTCCAGATTCCTTCAGCAACAATGCACTCTACATGGCAGCGCATGGCAGCACTTGACCACATGTCATGGGTGATAGTTCCAGGCAGAGCAGTGAAATCAGAAAAGTATGGGTTAATATGAATGGGGTTAAAATCTCCAGATATGACTGAGTAGGCTTTGTTTGAGAGAGGAGCTGTGATTGTGGTCATGGTGTCCCTTGACATAGTATATCCTTCATTAGAAAGGGGCACGAGTGATCCTCAGGAACACCATAGCACTGCAGGTAAGCTGCCATCAGATCACCATGGTATCCTTCCTGGTTGAGCTGAGTGGAAGTAACCCCCTTTCAAACACTTGTGCTGATCATGCATAAACACATCACTGCTGATGCAAACAGTGCGGTATGACGTCCTGTCCTTGAAAGTGACCTGGGATTGTATGCGGATTGCAAGAGTCATCCCAGCCCTTGGAAGAATTATTTCATACAAAAGCCATTCCTTGGATAACTATGCCTTTCGAGAATGAATGTACACTATGTACTACTCGAATGTGAAGGGACAGAGGACTTCTCAAGTGGGAATACTCACTTGGAGATGTGCAGAGGACTTTTCAGGTCTCTGTGAAGAGAAGAATGTATCTTGTATTCGACTCTCTTAGTGAGAGTGGATAAGGGGGAATGGCCCCCTTTATATACATGAATACTGTATGTACTTGTTTGTACTATTCTACAGTATTCTATCCAATAGGATTACTAGTTCTATTTCAAATGAATAGTGTAAGCTGTTATGTAAGCAGGAAGAATGTTCTACAACATTCTATGAAGTTCTATCAGATACAGATTGATCCTATTGATCCTATTTGATCCTATCTGGTCTAGACTCTGATCCTAATTGATCCAATGTCATGTGATTGATCATGTGACCATTAGTCATGTTACATTCTCAGCACTCCTCCTCACTATTCATGTTTGAAATGTGAGTCTCATTAAAGGATTATTTCCTTGTAATGGATGTAAGGGTAAGAGATCTTCTTCCTTCTTTGAACTTTATCTTTCCAAGATTCTTGGTAAAGATGTCTGTAAACTGTGAGTTGGTTTGAACATAGAATAATTCTATTTCTCCAAATTCAACAGCTTTGCATATGTAATGCTGAGGGATGCAAACGTGTTTTGTGTGACCTTCTTGTACAGGATTGGATGCTAAAAATATAGCTCCTTGATTATCTACACACATGGGAACTTTAGTAAGAGGGAACTGAAGTTCTTCAAATAGGTTTGATATCCATTGGATCTGCTTAGCACATTCTGTCATTCCACAATATTCAGCTTCGGTGGATGACAAGCGAATACATTTTTGTCTTCTTGAAGGCCAAGAAACAATTCCATTGGCTAAGAAAATTGCATAACTGGTGGTAGATCTAGATGTTTCCACATCACCAGCCCAATCTGTGTCTGAATAGGCAATAAGCCCATTTTTCTCGCCTGAAGTGGAATACTTGATTCCTAATTTAGGAACATGGGCTAAGTACTTGACAATTTGCATTGCCTTAGCCAAGTGTTCTTCTGTTGGGTTAGAAGAAAACTGTGACATTTTGATAACTGCATATGCAATGTCTGGTCTAGTTCCAAGCATTATATATAGTAGGGATCCAATAACTGATTGGTATTGGCTGCACAATTTTGGATCAGCCTCTCCCTCATTAGGCTTTGGTATGTAGCCAGTTGGAAGAGGAACAATGGTTTCCTTATAATTCTCTTGTCTGAATCACTTGATAACTTTATCAACGTATTTGCATTGGTCAAGGGTAAGAGTTCTCTTGGATCAGTTTCGAATGATTTCCATTCCAAGGTATTCTTTGGCTTCTTCCATATCTCTAGATTTCCATTTCACCATGAATTTCTTTTTATGGGAAAAAACTTGAGATTTGTTAGAACCAATGAACAAGGCATCATCAACATAGATAATGATGATGATAATATCCTTTCCGATATATTTGACATAAATGCCTGAGTTGGAAGTACATCTCTTGAAGCTGAAGGCTACAAGGCTCTGGTGTAGTAGCTTATTCCACTGAAGCGCTGCTTGCTTCAAGCCGTAGATGGCTTTTCTGAGT